>JANCMA020201551.1:0-50225 GCA_024336925.2 Zoanthus solanderi | reverse complement strand
GATTGTTTGATACGTCCCAACAACCTGATGTTTTTTATAATATAAATCACGTACTCGTACGTGTTTTTCTTCTGACTTGAATTGAATTTAAATTCTATATAAAATCTTTTACTTCCCTTGTTGGATTAAAACTGAATCATTTTTACCAATATATGTGTTTTTATAACTTTTTGAATAATGGGTATGTAATCAATAAATTACGTGTATTACAAGTATTTAAAATTTATCTTTATCTTGAAAAAGAAAACATGTGAAATGGAAGCCGTATTTCCAGTAAAAAAAGTAACTACTTCTAAAGAAATTAATGATAACTTTAATGAATTTTGTGATAATGAAGTCATGTTTTTTATATATAATACTTTAGCTTATAAAACACATGAACCAAAAGGATTACCGATGATTTACGTATTACAGGTTGATGATGAAGAAGAGATAAGAAAATATTTAGAAAAAACTAAAGAATATTTTTGTATAAATGATAAAAAAAAACGAAGTCGTGTTACATATTCTCCTATAGAACTATCAATTCTTCAAGAACATTTTACAGAAATCTTAAAAAAAGGTCCTTATATGTATTTAGAGGTAGTAAAGAAATTAAATAGATTTCGTCCTGATTCTTCCAAATTATCTGTTCAGCATATTAAAAATTGGGTTTCAAATCAAAAACAAAAATTAAATCGTCAGAAATTATATACTTCATAAATTCAGATTATAAATATATTATTTGAAAATTGTAAAACTATTTTTTAAATAAAAGTAAATTCTGTTTTATAGTGCACATCGTTTATATTGCCATTTCTTATGTCTTCTTTTAGGGATTTTTTGAGAATCTAGTACGATTTTCTTTTTCTTGAATTTAGGTTCTTCGGTTTGTCTTATTTTCTTTTGTCTATATCTTTCTCTATATCGCATTAAAAATTGATACTCTGTATCTTCTGGAGAAGAAGCAGTGATTATAAAGGTTGGATTGTAATTTTTTGTAATACGCGGTTTTGTTTTCATTTCATACATATGATTAAATGGTTTAGCATTACGAGCAATTTCAAGCATAATTTCCCAACGATTTTGTAGTAATATAGATAATTTTTCACAATCATCTAATGCAGTATGTTTTTGAATAAAATCTTTGGTTACATATTTTTTGTAGAGTGTTTCAAGTTGATAATTTTTACTTGTTCTAGTTTTTCTAAATTCAATTAAACTATCGCCAAAATAACATTCTTCTCCACCAAATACTACATCACATGCTTTCATACATCGCATTAAATGTTTGTAATCAAATAAAAATCCATTATGAGCGATAAAAAGACATGGTTTTTTTAAATTGTTAATAAAATTAATAATTGGTTGAAGAGATTCTTTACTCATGTATGGTTTTGTTTCCAAATTTTCTTTTTGAAGTCCATTTACTTCACTAGCTTTCAAATTGATGTTCCTACGCGGTTGAAACAATATCGAAATAATTTCACTGATTCTATGAGGAGTTTTGAAATTGAAATTAGGATTTGCTATGGAATTGGACCAAACGTTTTCAGAAATGGCCCAAAGAGCAATTTCTAATATTTCGGCATCGTTTTGAAGAGACGAAGTTTCTATGTCAACAATCACAATAGTGGAGAAATTTTTTAAATCTAACATATTATTTCGTTTTAATAAAACACTTAAATGTATTGAATAGTAGATAGAAAGATATCTTTTGTTTATATTTTTTTGTAAAAACTATTTACGTAATAAAATTATAATTTTTGAAAATAAACTCTGAGAATTATTAGTATGGCCACAAAGATGGTGGTTTTCTCAGAACATTCTGATTTATTAGATGAGAAAAATGAAATGACCACTGATCAATTTTATCCTAATTTATTGAATTGTAAAGAAGTTGGATGGTTAGAGATTGCTCGATTACTTGAATTAATGTTTGACATGATTCGTGCATTTGCTGAACGATCTAATGGACCCTTAGGAAATGGTTTAGACAAAGCTTATGAAGAAGCTTTAAGAATAATGAAATTAGATAAAGAGAATCATTTTTCATCCATAAATCATAGTGTTCCTATTACACTTATGGTGAAGTTTTTTCGTTTTATAGCTATATTGGAACAACTCTTAAACAGACTCGCTAAAAGATTCTCAAAAAAAGAACATGTTTTACCCTTAATAAAAGTAAATTATAGAAATATGTCTATTTCTGAAATTAATACAAACCAACTTATTCAAGATTATGCTTTTGCTCATATTCAAAAATGTTCCGAAGAACCTATTAATCTTTCTCTTTCGCCGTATGAGACTCTATATTATCTTGATGGAAAATTTGATACAATTAACACAGAAAAATATACCTGGGAAATTTTTTTACAAGATTTATATGATGCCTTAATTCAACTTGATGTATACATGGATTCGATTATTTTTTATATGGAAGTTATTAAAGAACCTATTACTGACAAAGAAAAAATTGCCACTCGAATCGTTTCGAGTATACTTTCAATAACATTTGCGCTTAAAACACTAAGTGGGAAATGGCAATTAATACAGAAATATTGCAATGAACTACGTGATCTTAAACTCATTCCTATGGATGGAGATAAAATATCAACTATATTGTTTAAAAAATTATGTCCCGATATAAGTTATTATCATTACTTACTACAAGAATTAGGGACAGACGCTTTTATGAAACCCATTGCTCACCCCATAATATAGACAATAAAATTACACTTGAGAATTAAAGTAAATTTTTTTATTTCAAATCTAATTTTAAATTTAAAGTAAAGTTACATTCGATATAAAAAAGTAAATAAATGTTCCTTTTGAATTATACTTGTGCTAGAATTAGAATTTGTCTGAGTTACACTATTACGAAAATATGAAACTTGGTTTTGTCGTCTAACAGTTCGTTTATTCTTGAGAGATTCTCTATTTCCGGTGAATATTCTGGTATGGTAATATTTTTGACTTTGTAACAAAGCTTGTGACGTTAAATCTAATTTTTTAAAAAAAGTAAATAAATGTTCCTTTTGAATTAAACTTCTGTGCTAGAATTAGAATTTGTTTGAGTTACACTGTTACGAAAATATGGAACTTGGTTTTGTCGTCTAACAGCTCGTTTCTTCTTGAGAGATTCTCTATCTCCGGTGAATATTCTGGTGTGGTGATGTTTGTGCTTTTGTACCAAAGCTTGTGGCGTCAAAATGCTTTCTAATATATTGTCCGTGTATTCTGCGTATCCTTCCAGTAGAGGTGAAAGCTCTCCATACAATTCTTTTCTTTGTTCTGCTTGACGACGATAGAAGTTGCGATATTTCTCATCAATTTTTTTAACCTGACTTTGTATCTCTTTTAAAGTTTCTTGCTTTTGAGAAATATCTTCATTTAATCTTTGTGTTCCTGCCATTTGATGATGAGAATCATTTTGAAAAGGATTATTGGAAAAATGTGTTAACCTGTTTTGGTTAATTTGTATCGTATGTTCCATGTCAGTAATATAATAATCAAGGAGATTTTTTACTCGAATTATTTCTCGTTTACTCATGGTTTTTCGTTCAGTTTATACTAGATGAATAGAATGGATTACTTGTTGTTCTAAAATATAAAAAAAAGGTTCAACTTAAGGTTTTATATACTCTTCTCTTCTTTATTATTCAATCTTTTTCACGTAACCAATATTCTAACAAAGAACCAATATTTTTAATTATTCGGCTGCTTTCAGCTATTTTCAGTCTAAACCAATATTCTAACAAAGAACCAATATTTTTATTATTCATATTTTCTTCTGACTTGTCTCAAAGTTTCGAGTGAATATAAAAATAACTTTTCATTATTTGTTAAACTCACTTTTCTATTTCAAAATATAAAATTTAACACAATCTTCAAATAATACATCTAACAGTTTTCATTTAAAGATCCAGTTTTATTTACTAGTTATAAATAACATATTTTTGTACTAAATTAAATGTTTTTTGTAATTTTATTACAACTGTGATAAAAACTTAGATTCATTATAATTATAATCTTAAACGAAAGAAAATGAGGGATTTAAATCAGTCATGATATACCAGAAAACACCAAAGAAAATAACTAAAAAGCGAATCAATTCGATCAAAACTGTTAACCATTCTGATGCAAATTTCAAAGAAGTCACATTATATTTGAAAACAATTTTTAAAATAAAATCATAAAATAGATTCAAAAGCCCAATTAATCATCACCTACTACTTTTGCGAAAAGAAGGAGAGGTAAAAAGAGAAGGAGCTTTGATAACAATGATAAAGATCTAGAGGTTACCTTTACTTCCATCTACATGGAAAAAAATTGCCCTTCCTTGTTCTACAAGCTATAGGTATTAAGATGAAACAATAACAAGAAATTGCATGAAAAATATATATTTCTTTGACTAAGCCAATGATGAAACCATACATTAATAGATTTTTTTTATATATCTTGAAAAGTTATCTTAAACACATCATGTATTGCCTTTTCCCCACAATCAGTAATTTTACGAGCACCGACAAGAGCTGAATAAAAAAATAATTTTGGAATACCGTTTTTATATTCAACAAATTTATTCTCTTCTGAATTAAAATAAAACCATTTATTTTTTCCCATATCAAATACGAAAACATTTTTCCCTTCATCAATTGCCATTTGTACTGGCCATGCTGTTCCACCCATACATGTTCTAAAATTCTCTTCTAAATAAGTTATTGCAAATACGGCATCGACATTTTGTACAATATACCAATTACGCCGTAATAGGTTTAATGAAAATAATGAAAGATTAGTAAGGTTACGACTAAGAGTAACATTAGCACGTTCAACATACTCTTGCGCCTTTTTTAATAAATTTGGCGTCAATTCAATAATTCTACCAGATTGTTTCAAAGAATGAACTTTAAACGATATCACAATAAAATTGGTTTGATATTCGCTAGCAACTTTTTTCCATATTGTATCACTTCCATCTGCTCCTCCCGAGTAAAAATAAAATGATTTAGGTTTCTCCATTTCATTTCAAAAGAAAAATCTATTTAAAAAATCACTTCTTCGAATAAAAATATTTTATAGCATAGAAATTACGTATTTTCATATCAAATGAATAAAATTCTTTCAAAAATTAGAAGAGGTTTCATTAATTTTGTTTCAAACTCTTTATTTCTTTCCTCTCCCTTCCCTTTCGCTAATAATAAAAATAAATATACAAGCATATAAACCGTACAAGTGTTTTATTTGCATTTTTTAAATACATGCATTTTTAACCATTTTTTAAAATAAAACGTTTCAACTTTCGGACAGTGATGTTTATCAGGATCTCTATGTCTTCCACAAGATTTTATATTATAAGATTCTGTTTTAGTTATTTCATTGAATTTAGGACAGCCATAAAGTTCTATGTTTATATTTGGTATGTTTAATGCATTTAAAAAATTTCTTTCTACATGCCCACCTTTAAAAGCTACATACCGGCATGTTTTAGTTCGCAAGCGATTATATAATTCTAAGAAATCCTTTTTCCAGTCATATCTATATTGTTTTTTGGGTGTATAAGATAAACCATGAATATGAGTTTGAACATAACGAACTGTATATTTTTCTTTTCCAGAGAGGTAATTATATGGAACACTTGGTTTATAATGTAATGATACAGATACATTGTCATGCATCAGAGTATAACCAACCTCCCGTATTAAAAACTGACTCATACAATAAAAACCTTCAAAATCTATAATCATTAATAATTCTTTTTCTTGTGGTAATGACGCCATATTGTACTATCTTATAAAATATTTTCTAATTTTTTATATAAAAAAATCACGTAAAATATCTTACTCGACAAGTGCTTTAATAAATATGGTATCATCTACCACGTATCCTGATTCTTCTAATTTCGTTAATGGAAAAAAAAATGGGCATCCAGATGCTATATTCATATCCATTCGAGGTTTTTGAAATGAATTACTAGTAACATCTGATTTAAAAGAACTACAGACATCAAGCAGTCTAGAATTTTGATTCACAAAATAAAACGTAACTATTTTTTTAAATGGCCAAGATAATAATGCATCAAATTGACCTTGCATAACTACAAAAAATAAAGAAATATGAGTATTCTCTCCTATTCCATCTCCGTTAAGATAAATTCTAAGACACATTTTATAACCATAAATACTTGTGTAAAATGGTTCACTATAGAAAGAGGTTTTAATTTTATCTATAGCTTGACGTCTTTTTTCAGCAAATGAAGTAATTTTCCATATAAAATTACCGTTTATATTAACGGGATTAGTTAAATTTAATCCATTGGCCGGTTCCAATGGTAAGAATTGATTTGGTATTAATTGTTTTACTTTATCGTTCAGTTCTGAAATTGCAATACTATAACATGTATTTCTATCTCCTTCATTTCTAATATCTTTTTCGATATTTTGTAATTTTCGTTTTATTGCCATTATATCTGATGCAAGTTCATGTGTTTCCCAATCTTCATCCTTGCTTTTAGCTTGAGACAGATTTTGCGATAAAAGTTGTCTCATGTGTGGTATTAAATTATCTTTAAAATGTTTTTCTCGTTCTTTATAATTCATGTTATGTTTAGTTGAACATCCGATAGCATTAAAAGGACATGGAATTATCATTTTCGTACAAACACCCAAAATAGGATGTATATGTAACTCCATTTCTTCTCGAGGTATCCGAGATTTACAATGTAAACATTCACAAGGATATTTGAAACAATCGTTAAAGTGTGCCTTTAGTTTTCTTGCTTCTGTCACAGCGGAACAAAATTTACATTTTATGAAACGATATTCACATTCTTGATTAAGATGAAATTTTAAAGATTTAGCCACAATCTCCACATCACATAATAAATGTGTACATTTAACGATTCTACATTCACAATTCTTTTCATGTTTATCGTAATCTTGTATCGACCCCTGCCAGTTACAACATTGGTTTGGACATCCAATTTTTATTTCTAATAAATTTCTTTTAAATGACTGATCAAGAAATACATTCTTCTTAGATATCTGTTCATTACAATTTTCACCACGACATGTAAATGTAGATTTATTTTCAATCTCACTCGTAAAACAACTCTCACAAATACGATGTCCACAAAATGTCTGTTTCGGTTCTCTTAAAATCAATTTGCATATAATACACAAATAATCTTTTTGAATTTCAGCCAAATTAAAAACATTATATCCTGGCATTTTCTTAAAATCAATACCAAAACTTAAAACAAATATTAAACATTCAACTTTAAATAAAAAGAAACACGTATCTGAGAATAAAACTTTTTATATAAAAATACGTAATCAAAATATATAAAATGATTTACTTTTGACAGATATTCAACTGCAACAATATTCTAACAAAGAACCAAAAAGTTGTTTTAACAGATCTGTTTAAAAGAATTAAATCAACTGCTTTCAGCTATTTTCAGCCTAAACCAATCTTTTTAATTATTCATTTTTTCCTGTCGTTCTAAAGAGGTTGTTTTGACAGATCTATTCAAAAAATCAGCTGCCTTCAGCTATTTTCCGCCTAAACCAATATTCTAATAAAGAACCAATATTTTTTATTCATTCTTCATTAGAAGCAACTGACGTGTCAAAGATGAATCAACAAAAGGAGAAAAAAGAATTACCATTATTTCCAAAAACGAGAGATGAACTATACGCATCTCTTAATTATTTTTGTTCACCCGAATTACCTGAAGCAAAAACTGAATATATACAAAAATATTTTAAAAGACATTATGATTTAATTACTGAATGTTTAACAGATGAAAATCTTAAAACTTCTCTAGCACAAAAATTTACGGTTCTTGAATCTATTGATGGTGTAGGGAAGTCAACACAAATTAATTTATTTAAAAATCAAGGATTTAATGTTACATCAACACCACCTCCTAATTTTTTTGAAACAGAAAAACAACGCGAAGCAATGTTGATGACAAAAAATTATCATTTAATTTCAACTATCTATCTTGGTGCATGTCTGTATGCATGCGTCCATATTCCAAAAATAAATATAATTGACCGATTCTGGCCTAGCACTTATGCTTATCAAGCAGCCCAATATAAACAACAAACTAATATTGATATTACAATTGTTCCAAAATTTGAATATCTCCCTAATCCGATAAATATCATATATCTACAAATGCCAGAGAAACTTCGTTTAAAACGTTTATCTGGACGAAATAAAAACGAAACTATTGAAGAACAACTTATGAGAAAGGATATATTTTTTACTGAGAATATTAAAAATAATTATAAAAGAATAAAACAACAAACTGAATTTCCATATATTGAAATTAGTATTGATGATGCAAAAACAACTCCTCAAACTATATTTGAAACATTGAAACAATATGTTGTTAAATATTAATTCTTGAATCGATAGCAAAAGAGAAAATAAAAAAAAATTTAATATTTCCTTCTCCTTCTTTTTTACCCTAATTTCAAAAGTGATGATGTAATCCAAAGGTATCTACGTACTAAGTTTTGTGTATTTAAGGTTCTACAAGGTAAGTTTGGCGGCAATATTGAAAAATAAATCCATTCAGTTACCTGTCAAAAAATATATAAAACAAGAGTTGAGAGGAGAAACATTCTAAAATCATTGCAGTTGAACAAAAAAGAATTATTACAAAGTTTCTTATTTTATCTAACAAGAAGAAAATTACAGCCATAAAAATGGAAAAATATCCAACGTTAAAAGTCAAATTACCAACAGAACATAAAGAAGAACAAGAAGAAGAACAACAACAACTGTTTCATCTTGCTGTTGATACCATACAAATGAAAACAATTCAAAGAGATTTATTACCCGATCGGATCCTTGGATATTTGTATCAAGAAGATGTTCTTGATGAAGACGATATGGAAGAAATACAAGCAAAAAAAACAAGAAACAAGAAAACAAAAAAACTAATAAACATACTTCAAACAAAACCTGATTCAAATTATGCGATAAAAACGTTTATTGAAATATTGAAAAAATATCAACCACATTTAGTAAATTCTTAATACTGAAATTAATGGAAAATAAGGAAAATAAAACACTTGAAAAAAAAATCAATATTAGGGGATTTATTTAATTGCGTTCGACGTCAGGAGAACGCAATCATAATCTTGTGCAGGCGGAAAAAATCTCGATTTTGTGGTTGATCCAAATCGACGCCATCTTGGATTTCTCCGAGAGGGTCTGGGTGCGGGTGTAAGAGCCTTCCAGAGCAAACACTGACACTATTTTTCTACTTTGAAAATAGTTTGTAACTAAAAGGCAAGAGAACAGTTTATTATTTGACTTCTTGTTCGTGCGTTAATAACTGTTTTTACACAGGACTAAGTACAATCCCCCTAGCACGATGCTAGAAAAATTACCTTCCTATCAAACCTTTAAACTATTGAACGCACTTCACTAATCTATGATTACTACTAGTTATAAAAATAAATATAGAAGAAAAAAGACAAATAAACCACACGGTTGTTTTTGGTTTTAAAAAAACTTTTAATGAAATAATTAAGCTTTATTGTACATGTGTTAATGATAGAAATATCAATAAAAATGTTCAAAGGAATTAATACAACATTATGTAGTAGTTGATTATGAATATTTACATATTTCGTAATTAAAAAAAAGAACCTTAATCAACAGCCAAAAACTCGCGTCGTTCATTTGGTTCATAATCCTGTAATTCATAATAAAATTCTCGAGGAAATTTACCTTCTTCATATATTTGTTTTAAATATTTATGATTATTTACAATAATAAACCCATTTTTACAAACATCACATATAAATCGTATATTTAGTTTTTTCTTAAGAACAAACATAACTGATATCATAATACTATCACATTTATTACTATATTTTATTTTTTCATCTTTTTTAAGATCTTCTAATTGTTTAGAATAACAATCTTGACATAGTGGTAATGCAAAATCTCTTTTAAGACCCTTAAAACAATGATGAAAACATACATTAAAAGAACACGATTGACAAAAAATACAAGTTATATAATTAAATCTACATGGTGTACATAAACCAAACGCAAAATAATACTGCTTTTTAAGTATGTTATGTGTAAAAACTCTTTCGTGTTCACAAATGAAATTATGTTCTTTACAAGACGTAGCCTCCTACAAAACAAAATAAAAAGAATATTAATCATATGGTATTCATATAGATGATTGAGAATAAATCTTTGTGAAGTTTCAAAATATCTTTCTACGTCTTACCAAACGTCCAGTTCTTGTCATTAGTGAAATTTCTAGTTTTCGTCGTTCTTTTTCATTTATTTTCAAAGTGTATCTACAATACGGGCAATGAATATAAGGATTTTTATTTATTTCTTTAATGATTCCATCATCTAACTGTCTTTGTTGTTTTTCCATTTCTTCTTTCTGTTTTTTATGAATATATCTTTCATAGCATTCAGGATGAATCTTTGGATCTTTTGATTCACAATTTGTACAATATGTTATACTTTTGATACATGATACTTCTGTTCCTTCTAAGCAGATAATACAGGTGGCCATTTCTTTAAATCTAAATTTAAAACAAAAACATTGAATTAATAAAAAAAGAAAAAAGTTCAATCTTCATTTTTTTTTTAAAAATTTGAAATTTTAAAAAAAAACTTACTTCTTTTTACTATACTGCTTCTTTCTTTTTCAGTTAACCTGCAACAATAGTTTAAACCCGAATGATCAAACTTACTTATATTTACGTGTAAAAATGCATGAACGCTCACATTCATAATGAATGTACATCATTCAAAGAACCAATATTTTTAATTATTTAGATTTACCTGAGTTATCAAATGCTTTATGATACTGATTGAAAACAGCTAAACAGTTCATATTTTTATTTCAAAGTAATTTTTAAGACAACTTTAGAAGTTGAAATGAAAAGCGATCAGAAAAAGTAACTTTTCAACCAAGAATAACTTTTAATTATTCAGCTGCTTTCAGCTGTTTTCTAAGCAACCAATATTTTAACAAAGAACCAATATTTTTAATTATTTATTTTTTCCTGTCGTTTTCTTTTAACAGCCTAAGTAACCAATATTATAACAAAGAACCAATATTTGTAATATGTCGTTCTATTCAAAAGAATCAAATCAGCTATTTTCAATCTAAATAACCAAAAATTTTTATTCATTCATCTTTTCCGATCACTCCTAATGAACAAAGAACCAATATTTTAAATTATTTATATCTTTCTATCAGATATGATTATCAAAAGCGCGCTTTTTATTTCTTTTATCAAAAAGATTTACTAAATGTTATCAAAATGTGTTGCTTTGATCATGAATTTGGATAGCATAATCTCAAGTGTGCCTTCTGTATTTTCCAGAATATTTCTGACGCAAGTAAATTGTTTCTAAAAAAAGTTCTTTTGAATCAGCTAGCAATCAATATTTTAACAAAGAACCAATATTTTTAATTATTCATATTTTCTGTCGTTCTGTTCTTTTAACAAATCTATCCAGCTGCTTTCAGATAGGAGTAGCTAGAAAATGAATAAAAATATTAATTGTTTACGTTGAAGACAGCTGATATTGGTTCTTTGTTAAAATATTGGTTGCTTAGAAAACAGCTAAACAGTCCTTTGTTATCCTTTTATCCCACAATCTCATTAATATTTAGATATCTACACTATAAAAAGATAACTCAAAACTTATCTTTTCACAAATGTAAAAGAAACAGAAGAAGGATCAAGTTTAAAAACTAAGAAAAATCTAAAGGTTAGTTATATTATAAAATAAATTTTCACTTTTTTTTCCTCTTTCTTTCGTTTATTGAACTACAATTTTTATACACTTAGCTTATTCTGAATTGAAACAAATATTCTTACTCATATTCTTACTCTTATAAATTTTTAACTTATATCTATTTTAAATTTTTCATGTTCATATAAATCAATTATTCGTTTATACTTCAAGGTTCTTACAAGAATATTTATTTTTCTAATAATACGCAATGACTCAAAATTATCATCTATTCATTCATCTTTATCTTTAAACTCAAAACAAAAATCTTTCTTGTCAACCATTGTTCGCCGTAACTTCAACAATTGATCAGACAGACTTTTTACAATCTCAATACTCTTTGAGGCATATTCGAATGGTTTGTAATTCAATTGAAAAATAATGAAAGTTGCAGAAAGCAAAAAAAACAATACACAACAAAGACGTTTAGCTTTAATAAATGGAAACATTCGAAACGATATCAAAAATATTCTTCTTCTTTATCCAAATGTTCCTAGTCTGATAAATTATATTTAAATTTTAATACGTAATTTATATCTTTATATAATTTTCTTTTTATTATCTATCTTAAATAGTAATCATGTCTTATAATAATTCAATATTCGGTTTTAGATATGAAAATGTTAAAGAATTTATAAAAATAATGAATGCAGTTAAAATTTTAGATATTTGTACTGTTCATGGAAACGGAGAAGGTCTTTCTATATGTGGATTAACAAGTGATCACGTTATTTATTGTGATGTTAATCTTAAAAAAAACATGTTTCAAAATTTAATTTTTAATTCAAAAGAAAAAGATGTAACTTTTGGACTTAAAATAAATACATTTTGTACTTATCTTTCTAAATTAATTTCTATGAAATTTATTGATGTATGTTTAACCAATACAGATGAAATACATCTTTCAACAGAATATATATCTTATATAATAAAATTATTAGATATTCAAGAAAATCCATTAGGAGAATTAACTTTTAATAGTTCTTCACCTTCATGTGCAATTGAATTTGTAGTTGATATAAAAATTTTTCGTGAAGCGATTAATTCATTATTAGGAGAAGAGATTCAATTTGCATTTAAACAGGATAAAGAAAAGACATTAAATTTAACAAGTCATGATGTTACTGGTTCTAGTAGTATTATATTAACAGATAAAACAGCATCTGGTTTACAATTTTGTAAATTTCAAGAAAATTGTTTTAAATATAATTTTCAAAAAATTGAAACAATTTTTAAATACATCTTTAGTAACTCTGTTAATGTACTATTTAGATATGATGGTGTATTAAAATGTAGACATTATTTATTACCCGATGGATATATAGATTTTGTTCTAGCTCCGCAAATTGAAAATTAAAAATGAATAACTTTTATAAACACATAGAATGTTTAATGAAAATTGAAAATGAAGAACTTTTATATAAACACGTAGAAAATATAATAAAAAAATAAATCATTATGTCTAATGATGAACAAATTACTTTTGTAAAAACTCTTGGAAAAGGAGGTTTTGGTGAAACTTATCTCTATCAAAAAAATAATAATGATTACATAGTTATTAAACAAATGAAATATTCAAAACCATCAAATAGGACTCGATGGTTAAGAATTATTAATTCAGAAAAAAATGCGTTTAACTTAGATCACCCTAATATTGTAACAACTCAATGGATGCATTGGCAAGATGAGAACACAATTCATATTTATATGGACTTTGGAGGAAGTACAAATTTATTTCATATTATTGAAACAAAAGATTCAGTTGAAACTTTATTTAAAATCCATTGTATAAAATCAATTATTTCAGGTTTAAAATATCTTCACCAAAACAATATTTTACATTTAGACTTGAAACCTTCAAATATTTTATATTGTGATTTGAACAATACATGGAAAATTTCAGATTTCGGTGCTAGTATCAATTTATCAAATAATAATAATTCTTTAGAACCTATTTCTCCTACAAGTCCAACGCAAATGTTTATAAGCTATACAATACCATTTTGTTCTCCAGAAATTTTTAAAGAATTTTCTCCTTCAGTCAAAATGGATATATATTCATTTGGTTGTGTATTATGGTGTTTATTTGAATGGTCTAATATTTTATATCCCAATAACGAATTAGAAGAAATTATTTATTCTGTAAGTATTACAAATAATCGACCACAATTTAAACATGCATCCATAAGAGAACAGGATCTTTGTCAAATACTATGGTGTCAAGATCCCGATAAGAGACCTACAAGTGAAATTTTAGAAAAAATGATTTATGGTATTTATTTTCAAAATAATATTAAATAATATTAAACAATTTATAACAGCCAACCATGGAGTCAAATTAGAAAAATTACCATCATCATCATCAGTTTTTTGTTATAGATAGATTGTAACAACCATTAAAGAAACTATTATTACTTCTTTTTTTTTAGATGACAGCTGCTGGTGTTGACGCCATTTTAAAAATTGCTTCACTTGATAAAAAAAGAAAATTGGAGCATCATAGTCCATTAAACCAACCACATAATGCAGAAGAAAAGAAAGATACACAACAACGAAAAAGAAATCGTCAAATATATACAAATGAAAACATAAAGAAGAAGAAAGTTCCTTCTAAACAAGTTCCTTCTTCAGTACCACAGATACCAAGAACTCCGAAATCAGATACAAAAAAACTAAAAATTTCTTCTTCAAATGTTACATTATCTCAATTACATGGAAATAACTCTAAAGAAGAAGAATATGTTTTACCATTTGGCCCTGCGCCAAAATCTTGTAATATTACAGAAAACACGTTCCAATATATTTTAACAAATCAATTTATTTTAGAAAACGAATTAAAAAAACTTAAAGAAGATGTATCATTTAATTTTAAAAAAATATTAGAAACACTTGAACAAAAAATGGCGTCAATACCAGCAACTGTCATCTAAAATCATTATATTTATCAATTGAAGATAATAAATAATCGATTTTTTTTAAATGAATGAATATTGGTTACGTAATTATTAAACCTTTATATAGAACCGTAGTTTTACATTTAATATCTTTATTTTATTTAATTTTAGTTACAATGACAACTGCCGGAGTTAATGCAGTATTATCTAGTTCACCTTCAATTGAAAAATCTATTCCATCTATAACATGTAAAAGAAAAAAATCTAAAAATTATTCAGTACATAAAAAATCTCGAATGACAACAGAAAATGAATTAAATCAAGAAGAACATAAAGTTTATGAAAACCATGATAAGAAATATGATCATGAACAAAAAAAAAACCCCCCAAAAAATATTTTTAGTAATAATAATGAAGTGAATATATTACAAGAAAATATAAATCAAATGTCACCATTGTTATCGACGCCAAATATTATGGAAGAATTTTTAACACCACCACCAATTATAAATTTTCCATTAACGGATAATTTAGATAATAATTTTCTAGAACCAAATCCAGAAATTTTCAGTCTACCATTTGGTTCTGCACCAAATTTTTCATATAAAGACATTAAAGAAAATATTATACAAAATCTCTTAAGTAATCAATTTATTTTAGAGAATAACTTAAAAAAATTAAAAGAAGATCTTGTATTTAACTTAAATAAAATATTCGATAGAGTAAAACAACTGGAAAACCAAAATATTGTAAAAAGTCATTAATTTTTCATTTTTACCATTAAAAATTTCTATTAAAAAAGTTGTATTAATCATTTAGTTCAATATTAATAATTGATAATAACCCTTTCATGATAATGTCAGGTCAGATCTCATTTTCCATCATTGAGAATCTGCTACAGATAAAGCTGTAAAATCTGTACAACCTGTCACAGCATGGAACATATGGATGATGATATCAGGTCAGAGATCTCATTTTCCATCATTGAGAATCTGCTACAGACAAAGCTGTAAAATCTCAGGGAACCAACATCTTTCATAGGTAAATTTAAATATTATTTATCTAATTTCGGAAACAATGTAATGTATGTTTTTATATAAAAACATTAATATTATCTTGTATATTTTATAGTTCCAGAACCATCATCAAGTCGATTACTATTTGAATCAAGAGCATGGACTTATATCATCATCATCAAAATGTAAGTTTTTAAAAAAAAGGAACCAAGAAAAATATTCATTAAAATACGTGATCATTTATATATAAATTTAAATTGGATCACATTCAATTTAATCGTATTTCCCAGATCATGGAATTGAAAAGATTATACTTTCTCGTTTATTTGAAAAAAAAAAAAAGATATTATTTGCGAAATGAAAAAGGTGAAAATTTAAACTTCATTGGATCACTTAATTTAAAACGAATAAACTTTTGTGGACGAACAAAAAATACTCTCTTCTTAAAATCTCAAGATACACTTTTCTATATTGATATTAATAAAGAAGAAACAAAAGGAAAAATCCGATACATTAAAAAAGAAACCGTTAATGATGTTCTATTTTGTATTTGGCAAAAGATGTTAATACAGTTTGATGGACAAGAACTAAATTATTATATTGAAAACGAAAAGATATGGAAAAGTATTATTTTGAATGAACCGATGAACGATGTAGAACTTCTGTATTCTTATAAGAAAACACTATTTATCTATGGAACAAATATCAATGAGGAATCACGTGTTCTACAAATAAATTTGGAAGAGAAAATTTCCAATCCAGCTAAAAAAATTAAAATATCTTCAATTACCGAAAACGAAAAGAGTCAAAACTATAAAGAATCTAATGATGATGATGAAGAAGGAATTCAATTACAGATTAAAAACAAACAGTGTTTCCAATTAAAACAAAACGTCAAAATAATTAAAATACAATGTTTTAAGGAATCAGATAGAGTTTATTTATATTATATTATATTAAAAGAAAAAAAGAAACAAAAAATATATCAAGTTTTAAGAATGCCATCCAATATTGAAATCTGTCTCTCAAAACAAGCAGATTCATTGAGTGGATTTTTTGTTAGAGGAAAAAATCTTTTTTTGTATGGACATAATAAAAGAGGAAGATTATTAGTTTATAAATACAATTTTAAAAACCAATTTAAGTTAATTCAAGAAGAAAATCGACATTATTTTAAAGAAGATGAAACTAAGAATTTATTTCCCTTAATGTTAACACCAAAAGAAGTAAACATTTTAACTGAAGATAATTTTAAAATACTAAAAATAAAAGAAATATCTCTTATCAATAATAATGATGATAATGATGAAAAAAAAAGTCTAATCATTTCAAGAAAAAGAAATGCAGACAAACCACGTCCAAATTATTATGAAAAAGAAGAAACTGATTCTTCATTATCAGAAGATTCATATAATAGTGAAGATGATATAGAATATCTCAAATCATCTTCTTCTTCAAGTGATCAAGAATCAATTAATGAATCTGAAAGTGAAAGTGATCAAGAATCAATTAATTCAAAATCTGAATCTGAATAGAATGAATAGTTATTATCACTTTTATTTTCATTATAAATAATAAAACTTTATTTAAACTTAAAATGTTTAACATAATTTTTCATTTGACATAAAGGAGTTTGCATATCTAAATATATACCTTCAAAATATTCTAAACATTTTATATAACACATTTTACGTTTACATGTAAAATACTTATCATTTGAAAAATAAATAAGTAAATCGGTTAAAATTTGTCGTTTTCTAATTTTGGGACATTTTTCTTCTGGATCGTAATAAAATAGATATTTCCCCATTATACATTTTGGACCCATTTTTTTAATAGACGTTTTTCTTCGAGATGCCCAAATATTTATATTTAAACTATTTTGTTTTTTGTTTTCAATTTTTATTTGTATATCATTCTGATTACAATCAGAAAGTGATTTAAAATAATCTTTGGTAATGTTTTCATTTTTAGTTAATCGATAATATGTATCTTTCGTATAATAGAGTCGCATGGAATAATCTGAATCAATTACTAGTTTTGCCATTTCGTTATTATTATTATAATTTGTAAAAACCATCTTTGTATCTAAATGTTTTTGTAAGAACCATTCTTTGATTTTAAATTTACATTGTGTAAAGATTTTATACACATGAATGGAACCATTTATAAAATCTTTTCCGAATAAATAAAGATGGTATTTATGAGAACGTATTTGTATATTATGTAACTTATACGGTAACTTATTTGGAAAATATATCTTTTTTCCTTCTACATGAAATGTAATTAATTGATTTTCTCTAATAATTAATAAACGATTTTTTTTTCCAGGACATACAATGAAAACATTTGGCACGACATTCTTACTAAAAGTATATATTTTGGACCAAAAAATTGCTAACATTTTATTTTCTTCAGTAGATATATTATTTAATAAATTTTTAATGGAACATTGAAAAATAGAATTTTCATTTACCATATACAATATATGATTAACAATACAAAACATTTTCTTATAAAAATCAGTAACATCTTGACTTTCATAAATTACAATAACTGAAACAGCTCTACTATCTTCAATAATGAATAAATCGGCTCTGAGTGTAATTAAAGACATGAGATCAGCATCATATGTAAAACAATTCGAGATAACTAATAAATATTTCATTTCAAAAAATTGTATAATTAAAGGTATTTTATCGTAAAAATAATTTTTAGTTAAAATAAGTTTTTTTGTATCACCAGACCAAACATCATAAACCACCACACAATCACCTAATATATGATGTGGTATAATATTAATCTGTACATTTGATGACATTGTATAAAATTTATTTTTATTTTTTTACTTATTATTTTATATATTATTTTTTACGTACCATTATTTTTATGCTAATTTTCAGATGGCATCTTCTACAGAGAATGATTCCTTTACAAATTGTGAATATGAAGTTTTACAAACTGATAATGATGTTGACAAAGAAAAGAATCAAATAACAATTGATGAAGTAATTCAAGCTTTAAACTATAACAATTTAATTGATATTGATGTTGATGATGATGATCTACAAACTGATGTTTACGAAGAAACGGGTCAAATACTTCCTAATATTTTTGATATAATATACAGTAAAGTACCGATTAGTAGGGAACAAAAGGATGAGTTAAAACAAAAATATACAACTGAATACAGCAAAGCGGATGAAGTCAAAGAAGATAATAATGAATTAAATAATAATAAAGGAGATGAAAAAGATGAGAATGAAAATGAAATAGATGAAATTGAAGAAGGAGGAAATAGTAATTTAGAATATGATGATGATAATGAAGGAAGTGGAGAAAATGAGGATGAAATAAATGAAATTGAAGAAGAAAGAGATAGTGATTTAGAATATGATGATAATAATGAAGGAAGTGGAGAAAATGAGGATGAAATAGATGAATATGAAGAAGGAGGAAATAGTGATTTAGAATATGATTATGATAATGAAGGAAGTGGAGAAAATGAGGATGAAATAGATGAAATTGAAGAAGGAGGAAATAGTGATTTAGAATATGATTATGATGATGAAAATGAAGGTGAAATAGATGAAATTAAAGAAGGAGGAAATAGTGACTTAGAATATGATTATGATGATGAAGATGAAAGTGAAATAAATGAAATTGAAGAAGGAGAAGATATTGATTTAGAATATAATAATGAAGATGAAGGAAATGGAGAAAATGAGGATGAAATAGATGAAATTGAAAAAGGAGGAAATAGTGATTTAGAATATGATTATGATGAAGATGAAGGTGAAATAAATGAAATTGAAGAAGGAGGAGCTAGTGATTTAGAATATGATGATGAAAGTGAAGGAAATTGTGAAAATGAGGATGAAATAGATGAAGAAGGAAGAGCTAGTGATTTAGAATATGATGATGAAAGTGAAGGAAATTGTGAAAATGAGGATGAAATAGATGAAATTGAAGAAAGAGGAACTAGTGATTTAGAATATGATGATAAAGGTAAAGAAAATGAAGAAGATGAAGAGGATGAAATGAATAAAATTGAAGAAGAAAGTGAATTAAATAATTTCCAAAAAAGAATTCCTTTAAAACGAAAATGTCAAAATGAAAATATGCCAACCAAAAAACAATGTCCTTTTAATTTTTCGGATGATAATGATGATGAAAATGTTGAAAATGATTTTTTTTTTATTCATAATATTAATCAAGGGTTAAATAATGTAAAAAATAAATATCAATTTGTTTTTGATAGTAATTTAGAAATGCTCTTTTACACATGGTGTAAAAAAACATTTTATAAAATATGTTTACCTTTAGAATTCATAAAAATATTAAGAAATAATATATCAAAACATAGTCTCAACAAGTTAAAAACTTTAATTGAAAATAAAGAATTTTTCCAAATTATTAAACATTTGAATATATCAAAGGTTAAAATTGATAAGCCATTTATATTACCTATTAATAAGCAAGTAATTTTTGATTTGAAAGAAACTTTCTTAAATAATAAAATTCCTAAGTTGATAACAATGAAAAAATCTTCTGTTACCTTTTCGTTAAATACAGCCTTTACTCAAAATACTCCAAACAAAAATTTAGTATACCAAACATATTCTAAATCCAGTATTCAAAAAATTGTAAATAATATTTATCACGAAAAAGGAACCAAACTTTTATTATATTATTTATCCAAAGATAAAGAAACTAACTCAGCTTTTATTTGTGAAATTATGGAAAAATTATTTGAACTATGGGAAAAGAAAGGTTTTTATTCTATATAAATATTATATATACAATGAAAACCTTTTTTTTTTATAAATGTAGCAAAGCGAAGTGAAATGAAAGAAGTTAACTACATTTGAAAAGATTGTTCTTAATTTCACGGTTAAACTTGACAATTCCAACACGTTTGAAAATATTAGAATGTACATTTTTTTACTAGAAGAATATCTGGATTGTTTGTAAGAGCTCAAAAGTGCATTTAATAACTATATTTACTAACAGCAATACATTAAAAAGGCATTCAAGCCAGGTATACAAAAACCAGAACGATATACAAATCTGTTCTTCGCTTTCCTACGTATAACTTGTATAATAATTTATTTAAATAAAGAATTGACGAGATCAAATATTTTATTGTATAGTTATAATGATTTATTTGAATAAAGAATTGACGACATCAAATATTTTATTGTATAGTTTTTTCATTGTAAATTAAACATGATTTTTTCCTCTCCTTCCCTCTCGCTTATTTTCCGGGTATTTTACTTGTTGGATAAACTATATCGACACCAAATACAAGGATTGGTGCAGAAATTCCAGATTTATTTAAAGCTGCTAAAGCTAGATGAAAAATAACCATGAGATCGTCAGGTTTCTTGTGACTTTTTCCAGAGATGCTTTTGGAGGTTTTTTGTTCAATGACTTCTGCATTTATAAATTGGGCCATAAGTTTACGAAGTGTAAATTCGCGATCAGTAGCATTTGAATTTTCACCGTATTCATCTCTATATAAAATTAATGAACCTAAATTATGGACTCGTGCATCGAGACGATTTCTTAACGGTCGCGATATCGTAATAAAATCTTTCCAGATCCATAATTTTCCACTTCTTATTAATGTACGCCCAAACGAAAATAAAAAGTATTTATCGCGTGTTATGAATCCAGGTTGAAGTTGTCCGTTCTTAGACGTAGCCAAAAAGTGAACATCTGTTTGCTCAAAATAAGATTGCATCTTTCTTTGCATTAAGATATAAAATTCGGCAACAAGTGCTGGCGAGAGATTCCTTTCAATAAGTATTTTCAATAGTTTGAACATCAATGCTGGAATTTTTTCATAAATTTTAAAAAGTTGATAAAAGGCTAACTCTGTGTGAATCGGACTCATAAACGGCATATCCCTCTCTTCGCAATGGAATGTATCCATAGCCAGTACCTAATTAAAAAGAAAAAAGAAAAGAAAAAGAAAAAAAAGATTAAAATATTATTATATGGAGCATGTGATGATAATTTTCAAGTTGCTGAAAACTTTTGTATTAAAATGTTACAAGCTGAGACACAATACTTTCAACGCCTTTTTACCGGCGTCACATTAAATGAAAAATTTTTAAATACATTTTTAACCGATCGAAGTTTCATGTCTCAGTTAGCTTGTATAGATCCTGAGCTCTTTATACAGGTAGCTATTTCTAGTTATGAATTACCATCACCTCTCCCTATACCGAGATCGCATGACGAGAAGATGATCCATGCCATCATTCTAGCATCTCAATCTAATACATATTTAAAACATCTTTTCAATTTAATTCGTATAGCACGCAATTCTTCTGATAGGAACAATATTGTTGTTCATATTATAGTGACATATATTTTATTATGTGATTTAGTAATTTTTGAAAAAACTTGGGAGGATCATCCTTTCAAAGATAATCTGGTAATGTACATGATAAAACACGTTACTAATAAAGATTATTTTACACTTATGCCATTATGGGATGCTGAACGTGTTGAGCATGCTGTAAGCGTTGCTCTTGGTTTCATTGAACCGATAGCGCCTCAATGGAACGGCGCTATCCGAAAACCACTCACAGATCCCAACCTCATTAATTATTGTCGTTTTTATGAAACATTATCTATACGCTAAAAAAAAATTAAAGAATAACTTACTATAAAATCATCATCAATAGTTCTTGCTATCACAGTACTTGCTATTTCGCTGGTATTAGAAGTAGATGTTACTGGATCGACAGCTACAATTAAAACATCAATTTTTTCAATAATCTCCATAGTTAAATCTTTATGTGAAGTAGTACTAAACGTCGCCATTATTTCGCTTTCTGTGTAATATTTTGAGTTTCGTGTAGTACAGTACTTTTCTAAACCTAAAATTTCTCTTGACCACGATTGTTCGTCTACAGCGTCCATGATAGTTTTAACGGCATGTTTGTTTAAATCGATTCCTTCTGGATTAAGGTGAGCATTGTGAATACAAGTTGTAAGATTTTTCTCGGAACATTCTTTACATATAAATTGGATCTTATAAGTAGATATTCCTTCACCAAATAAAATGGAATTAAACCACCCATTTTCCGAAGTATCTTGTGAAGATAGAATAGTTACACCTGCACCTATTTCAATTGCCATAGGTAGTACACCTGCTACTAATACGGGATGTAATACTGCTCCTTCATCTAAGATGATTTCATCTGCTTTGCGTCCCCTGGCCGTCTATAATGTAAACAATATCATGTTAGCAAATATGAAAGACTATATTCGAGATCATCTCGATTTAGCTAATGATACTACATTATTTATTCTTATCAATTATATTAAATTACAACCCCAAAAAACACGCCATCCTCTAATAAGCGAACGCATTTGCGATTGCAAAGAATGGAATGTGCTTGTTCCACAGATTTTACCTGTCGAACTTTTACAAATTCCATTCTCTTATTTAAATGAATACGGTGTTCGCAAACGATTGAATGTTGATACAAGTAATCAACTGTTACAAAACACTTTTATCTGTCTACGACACCAAGCAGTGCACCGTTGTGGTAATATTTGGAATCGAATGTCATTGATTATGCCTATACGCATTTGCACGCTTTTATGTCAAACGGTTCCAAATGAAACCGAATCGAATTTTAATTGCATGATATCCAAAGTATCTCATCATTTTCAAATGCCTTTCTTTAATCCGTTCATGTATCTTGAGATCATGAAAGAAAGACAAAAAAATTTGTCTTCCTATCAATCCAAAATCAATCATGCATTTGGTAAAATCATTAAGATATTTAATTTAAAGTTTCTTCCATTTCTTCGGGAACTTTTCAAACCAAAAGTACGTTGCGATTATAATACGGATCTGAAAAAAAGAAAACAAATTAAAGAAAACAATATTCAGTTTTTATTCGATGGAGTACTTGATCATCATCTCTTTATTCTATTAGAGACAAGAATGTGTAATTTTATCCATTTAATACACAAAGTCATTTTGAGATTATCAATTTTTCGGCAACAAGAATTCATACACATGATGAAATATCCAGAAGCTATCCTTATCGTACTTTGTATGATGATTTGTAATGGACGTCAATTTACAGGAACGTCTGTGGAATATCCAATTATTCATACCCTTCAGCCTCTCTGTAATATGAACATTTTTCCTGATGAACGTTTAATATGGACCGTATTTGAACGATTCTTTACAAAAGAATCATTAGAACAAAATACGTTAGGAATTATCAAAAATAAAAAAAGTGGATTGACTGAAGTCATGAAATCACTAGAAGTATTATTCAAGAGACCTGAATTTCTTAATTGTTTTAAAAAGAATGACAGCAACGATCAAAACGGAATCAACGATCCCATTTCTTACACCTCTCGGTTTTTTCGGGACATTTGGTACATCGACCAACCCAATCAATCCACAAAATCATGCTCAAATCGACAAAATACCTTTCACGCAATTACAGAACAAGATCCACAAAATTTGCGAAAAATTTCTCGAAGAAACCAACAGAAAACAATATGTGACAGAAGAATGGCAAAACCAATACGCCGTTCTTCCACCAAGAGAATCAATCGTTATAGGATCACAATGGGGAATCAAAGAAGAAAATAATACGCGAGAAATCCAAAAATTAAGATCGGATAAGACAACTGATACAACTAATTTATCAATTAATCAATATGTAGCTTACGGAGATTATGTTACTCTTTGTGTACGACTCACGTCCAATGTAAAAGGTAGTCAATTACAATTACATGTAGAAGAATTACTCTACTTTAATCTATCCCCAGTAGAAGGACTTACACAACTTATTGAAAAAAATTTTACGCCTTTAACACAGATTAATCTAGATACGAGTTATAAACGCATTCATCTTGCTAAAGGAATTTACGAAACTGTATACATTTTTCTAAAACACTTTCAAAGCCACGGAAACATTAATCCTCATACTATTGGCATTGGAGGCGAATATGTTAAGATCCGAGGATTCGAGTACACGAAATTTCATGATGAAGGAACTGAAAGAGACGCTACCATTCTTCGACATGTACACCATTCATATAAAGGGCCTGAATCCTTTAGACATAATCCCATTTTTGTTTCGAGTGGTTGTAATGATCTCTTTGCATTAGGACTTTTAATATTACATGTTCTCATACCAAATATACCATTTTACTTTAATAGTATAAATGAATCATTTATCTTTATGCACAATTATACTACCAACGCATGCGATTGTTTTTATTATTTAGATGAAGCAGATAAAGCAGTATACAGACAATTACCTCTTGAACCAAAAAAAACTCAGTTTGGTTTTCCTGAACTTGAAAAACATTTATCAGGACTTTTACAGACAGAAAAACGTATAATTTATTCCGAAATTTAAATAAAACATCTATCATCATGAATATAAAAAAGCGAAAGGGAAGAAAGATTAAAATGGATTTTATTTTACTTTTTCTTTATACGTCACTATGGATATACTCGATTACTTTATCTAAAGATCCTAACCCTTTAATGGGTATAGAACCGTGTACGTTTATCTCTCTGATTATAGTCATGATGCTTGTACCAGAACATCTAGAAGAAGTAGAATGGTTAATTGTTGTTTTTGGCATGTTTATCAGCGCTCTCTCGTATACTTTCAATTTAGGAGCCATAATAGAATGCGGCACTATGCAGAACGTATTGACACGATGTAAAGCAACCGCCAATAAAGATACTTGTTATGTAGCTGCTATCAAAAATCGAATAACTCAAGGTACTGGCAGATCTTGTCTATCCGCTGAATATTATTACTTTGAAATGGTTTTTGGACTCTTATTACCGTTTGGATTTTATACATATCGATTGCTACACATGCCTAATCGACATATTGGTTATCGAATGTCATTCTTTGTGTTAGGGATTTATATCTTTATCATTTTTGATGTTGCCATGGAATTTTGGAATTTCGAAACTTATTCTATTATTTCCAAATGGACTTTAGGATTTTATTTACTCTTTTTTCTTTTTAGAGATGTTAAAATATTACAATCTTTACGTATTTGGGAAATGGTTATCGCATTACTTGCCGCAGATTGTTCTAATAATGTACTTAGACTTACTAACGGTTGTTCTAATATTTATTACGCGTGTATCAAAAACAAACGAAGCACAGAATGTTTATCGCAAATGTACAATAAGAAAAACGGTGGAGGATTGAATACTCTTTGTCCGCAGATGCACGACAATCAAATTTATTTTGCTTTTCATATAACTTTTATGATACTTAGAGTAATATTATTAATAATTATATTTCATCCTAGAGTTCAAAATTTTATTAGTATTTCACTTTAAACTTAATAAAAATACAATTCAATTTAATGTTTATTATCTTTCATTACTTCTTAGTAAGTTTTCAATCCGAAATCTAACCATTTACATGCTTTGGCTAAAGTTTCATTGCGTTTAAATACATATGATTCCGTCTCACTCTTTCCGGGTTTTTTTAACTTAAAGAGGGAACCATACATGAATTTCATGATTGATTCCCAACGTCCCATCGTATAATTCATTTTATTTTTAATTTGTTGTGGCGTCATTTTATCAAGTGAACCTATTTTTTGTTGATTCTTGGAAAGTAGTAGAATGTCTTCTAGATAGTCGGTTAATTTTGTTCGTATATTCAACAACGACTTCCTGATCTTTTCTTGAGAGAATTGAATCTCTTCCATATTCAAAAAACTAAAGTCTGTGGAATATTTGTAAGTCAAAGTGATACATTTATTTAAACGTTTAAATGATTTGATGAATTCTTGACCCATCGGTAATTCAGATAAAAAATTATCATTATAGTTTTGTTTCATCAAAGTCGACACGACAGGTACAGCCAAAATATCTCGAGAAATGGTCACAAATGTATTAACATCGAATTTATTATGTGTATCATGTTCCAGAAATTTAAGTATTGCTAAAGTTTTACGTGCTTTAGAATCATACAAGTTTGAATAGTATTTTGTATCTAATTTCAAAAGTTGCGTCTTGACCTCTTTCAAAGGCATTTGAAATACATTTGTTACAATCTCAAAATCCTCTTCATTATCCATATTCATTCTCGAAATGATCTTTAAAGCTCCTATATCATTTTTAATAGCTTCATTTTCTTCTTTTTTAATGTTAGCTAAAAACGTATCAACTGGAGATAATGGTAAATTCCATTCATCGTTACAAACATTTGATTCATCCTCATCCTCATCATTATCAAAAATCATTTCATTGTTTAATTCATCATGATCATTATCAGTAGAAGAAAAACATGGCTGTTGCACCTTGTTAATCTCCGCGTCTCCTTCTTCTTTATCTCGTGTTTTTTGTTGTTTTGTCTGATAATCATTTTCATTATTCTCCCTCTTTCGCTTTTGTCCCGTATTTATTTGCTTTCCAATTTCCATTTCTGTTATGTCTGCATCATTATCATTATCATATGATTTCATGATATTTGATTCTTCACTTTCCATGATTTCTTCTCCTTCAACGAGTTCTTCTTCTTCTTCTTCTTCGTCACTGCTATTATTCTCTTCTTCTTCACTACTAGATGAAATATTATCAATAAAAGCGCACGCTTCCATTTTACTTGACGATTTTTTTAATAAAAATGATTCAAATGTTTAACGGTAGATCTAATTTATCTTTTTTTTCCTCCTGATGTTACTGACACGGGTACTTAATGAAGTGATATGATTCTTTTCTATCAACTTACCTAAATATATCTTTAAATTTTAAAAGACCCGTAGATTTATATGTTTTGACAATTTTACGAGTATGTTCACCTTCAAACAATTCTTGTCGTAATCGTTTTTTATCCCAGTTTTTTAAAGTCTTGGCAACGTGTTCAAGTAATGAGATGACAGTTTTTGACATGCAATTGAGATAATAATCCCAATCTAAAGGTAGATTATTTTCTTTAGCGTATTTAAAATCTTCTGCTCTCTCACTTAAGGTTTTACTCGTATCTTTAATAAAGACAAACAAAATTCGTGATCCGAGTTTAGGGGCTGCTCCAGGATCTCTTTGAGATATTTTTTTCAAAACGTAAGTTTGCGGTTGAAGATTCTTACAATCTTTGGGATACTTTTTTAATTCTTTGGATATGACAAAATCATCGTAATCCATCTGTTGGAGTTTGATACGTTGCACTACGGTTTTAATTAATTGTAAAGCATAATCGAATCCTTTTTCATCATGAAATACAGCATTTAAAACGGATTTGAGTAAATGACCTAAAAATTCCGGATTATCTCGTCGCTGTACCTTAATTCCTTTTGTGGTTAATTTAGGTTCAGCATTTACTGAGGTATACGATAATCCAGCGTACATTTTTTTTTTCAAAAGTAAAAATTTCCAATAAACGTTTTCAAATTCTAATTCAATCGGTTTCGTAAAATGGGAAGTAATGAAGGCAGCAGCTTGTGATCCAAGTTGAAACACGTCTTCAAGACTCATTTTATCAACTTTCACCATAACTGAATCTGTATCGCCATAAATGACTTGTGCACCGGGATGAAATTCTTCCATCATCTGTTTAGTTTTCTCAATCATATTTCGACCATAGCCAGTAACAGTACGAGAAATCTGTTTTAATTGCAGTAATTGTGCACCAGTAAAACCGTACACAGAATTGGCAATTAATTTGTATGCAAGTTGTCTTGCATTAAGCACCATTTTTTTAAAATCATCTTTTTCAGCTGCCATCATTTTTTTAGTCTTTTTCCGTTGTTGTAATAGTTTTTCCATAATGGAAGGTAAAATTCCGCGATACTTTTCAGTTTTCATAAAAGAATCAGACGCTTTTCCGTTAGGACATGTTGCATAATCCTCATTTTCAATTAAATTCAACGGTCCAGCGCTTCCTGGCCGTAATAAGGTTGTATAACATAGATTATATGCCATGATAATACTAGGATATAAAGAAGCAAAATCTAAAGTGAGGATAGGAGAATCGTAATAACCACTTTTTGGTTCAAGCACGGTTGCACCAACATACGATTCATTATTCACAGGAGGATTAGAAGGCACAAGAAATCCTCTTTTCTTTGCTTCGCGTAAAATCATAGAAAAACATTTAATTTGTTCACCGCGTATTGCTAATTCAGATACAGATATACCACATACTCGAGATAACTCAAATGTTCCAAAAAGTAATGATAATTTTTGTGCTAATTTTAAAGGTAATAAGCAATCGGTTATACAATATTGCACCAATTTACTCCTATCTTTTAATGAACCAGCATGTAATTTAGCAATTTGAGTATAATGAACATCTTCTTTGCTTTCTCCTAAATATGTACGGGCCATATCATCTAACTTGTATGAACGCGCTTTGATCGACATTCGAATTCCTGTATAGACATCATAGTGAAAACGACCGAGCATAACCGTGTTTTTACGTTCGTGTCGACCTTTATTGGTAGATTCAAAAAAAGTAGATAAAACAATACTCTTGTATTGTTTCATACGTCCAAGATAAGAAAATATATCAAGACCTAAAATAGTTGATCGTTCTATTAAATATGGTAAATCAAATAATGTTGAATTGTAACCAAGAAAAATATCAAAATCCTCAGCGATAATAAACTCGCGAAATGCTTTAAGCATGGAACGTTCACCATCGATTCCATTATCAAAGCTACGAATTTCTACTCCATCTATAGGTGCACTATCTTTCAAAGTGAAAGCAATTTTTTTTTCAATTTTAAAAGTAATACAATCTGAAATTACAGCCCCTATTAAAATAACTGGATCTTTATCGGGTGAAGGAAAAGAATTAGGTTGACCTAAACACTCAATATCAAAACTAAGTATTTTTAAAGGTGCAATCGCGTTTCCTTCTGTTTCTAAAAGTGATACTTGTGATAAATCTTTAAGTTTACACCGGATTTCTATATCACAATGACTTTCTTTCAAAAATCCATTCACTGTTTGAAATTTACCATACGGTATTGACAACCATGTAAATCCACTAAAATCTTGTTCGACCATAAATTGTAACTCTGAATTAACTGACCCTTCATAAATTTTACAGTCTCCCCAAATAGAATAATCCAATATTTGATTCTTTTTCTGTAACGTTTGTTTTACCCTATTTAAACCAGAACTATCATTTACAAAAATACGCACAAAATGACTTTCAACTAAATTATTAAAATAATATAGTTTTTTAGCTTCAACGTTTTCAACATGTGCTATCGTAGGATACGAAAAAACTTGACCATATTGATTTTTAGCACAACATGAATTGATTCGTTGCATGAAATCTAAAAGTTCCTTCTTCGACATTTTTCTAGGTACATTAATGAATAGATAAGGATAAAAACCAAAAACTGAACACATAACACTTTTTCCATTTTGAGTTCGTCCAAAAAAACGTACTATAGTATTACTTTCACTAATTCCAGGATTAAATTTTAATGTTGATGATGTTGGTGGATAGTTTTTTTTATTTTGAGTTACATCAATATAAAAATGATGAAATATAAAATTTTCACCTACAGATTTCCTTTTTTTGAAAGGTATAATCAAGGAAGAATCATCAACACTCTTACGTTTACGATCCATTATTAACTATATCATTTTTAAAAATTTTTATATATAAAGAATTTTCTTTTCTTTTTTACGTAATTCTCTAAAATCATTTTTTATACAAAAAAATAAGTTCCCAATGTTCAAATATCCATTTACTACAATCACTGGACATTTTACCTGCTAGAAATACACGTTGTAAACTTTGACGTACGGTTTCAAAATATGATTTAAATATAGTACGTCCATTAAGCGAAATGGAGGGAGTAGAAAAATTGTAAGTGGTATGTTGAAATAAAAATGATGGATCAATTAAAACCATGATTTGAAGTAATCGCTGAAACACCGCTACCTTTAATTCGTTTACATCTTTAGGTTGTTTTTTAATTTGATTTTCGTTACGAGTAAAAGAGAAATAAATTTCATCTAAAATGTTTAGACATTCCTCATATTCGGATTTATTCATTTTCAACTAACTTGATTTTCTTTTTTAAATAGAATTAACGTTAATGTAACATATAGAGAAACTTAAACAAGATGGTTTCATCCTTGTTAAAAAAAGACAATATTGTTATAAAAATCAATCAATCAACAACAATTTTTATGTTTAAAACCATTTATTTTAGCTAACATTCCTTAATGTAATATGATAACAATAATTCAATTCAATTTAATTCTGTATATTATTTATCAGTTATCTATTTGTTTTTCTTTAACATATACAAAATTAAACTACTGAAAAAGACTAAAAGTTAAACTCTTTCAAACTTTTTTCAATAAAAAAAATATGAACTTAATTTGAAATAATTTAACAATACAACTGGGACTGAAGAGGTTAATGTAATATGGTAACAACAATTATATAAACAACAAAAACTAATAATAAGTATATCAATTATTCATTGAGTTTTTATAAAGTAAAATGTTCCACGAATAAAGTTTATGTTTTGATGAAAGGCCCATGATAACTAAGATGTAATATATTATCTTTTGTATCATCATATCTAAAAGAATTTTCAAGTTCCATTTTATCATTACAAAAGATTCTCTGTTGGTCTACTGGAATGTGGTGCTGGGTTTCAATTTTTTTTTTGATTTCTAAAATAGTATCATTTAATCCTATATCCAGTTTGATAAGTTTTCCAGTAGCAGTGTTTAATACAACAATCGGTCCACCTCCTCTTAAACGGAGCACGAGGTGAAGCGTCGACTCTTTCTGAATATTGTAATCGCTTAAAGTTCTATTATCCTCAAGTTGTTTTCCACCAAAAATAAGTCGCTGTTGATCAGGTGGTACACCCTCTCTATCTTGAATTTTAGATTTTACAACTGAAATTTGATCATTAGGATCAGATTCAATGGTAATAGTTTTACCAGTTAAAGTCTTGACAAAAATTTGCATGATGATCAAAATTGAATTTTACAAATAAAGTATTCAATTTATCAGTAGAAGTTTATTTCGAATCTACTGAAACGTTAATACAGACCCAATTTTATTCTTGTTATCACGTAATAGGTTTAATAAAATATTCTAAAAAAAGGTACCATCATCACCACGTATGAGTCTTATTTTCATCTTGTATAAATCAATTCAATTTTTATCACGTAATAGAAGAAAAGGTACCATCATAACGTATCGATCTCTTATGTTTATCTTAAAATAATAAAACAATTCAATTCAAACTTAATAATTTTTTATTTTTTAATGTAAACATGAAATGAAATATGATATATGTACATTAGAGAAAGGAAATCTAACACTATAAGACAATTTAATCACATATATCAAGATAGCAGTTCCATAAAATTCCAATGATTAATTAAAAGAAATCAAATTGTTATCTCTCATTTAATTCGGTGTTCAATACATTTTTTTGACTTGGTTCATTTTCTTGGATGACGGATCATTCCTTTCTTCATATGTTTCATGCATGTTTCTCTTGTTAACCCTGGAAACCCTGCTCTAGCAATTTTAAAACAATCTACATGGTTACATATTTTGTTAGATGTATTAACCATTCTTTTAGTTTTATGATAGCTACATTTAATAGCTTTTTTTTCACCTACTAGATTAAACCTTGCACGTTTATCACATCCTAAATCATTACATTTTTTATGAGCCACATCAACCATTCCTTTAATCTTATGATAACTACATTTAATAGCCCTTTTTTGACCTGGTAAGTTAAAACTTGGAGATCTATGACATTCTAATTCATTACATTTTTTATTACGCACATTAACCATTCCTTCCATTTTATGTTCTTTACAAAATAAACCAATTAGTTTACCTGGATGATTAAAAGACGGTCTTTTATAACAATTATCTTGTAAGCATTTTCTTTCTTTAACATTAATCATTTCATCTGTTTTATGATCACTACATTTAATAGCCTTTTTTTGACCTGGTAAATTATACCGAGCACGTTTATTACATTCTAACTCGTTACATTTTTTACTCGCCACATCAACCATTCCTTCAGTTTTATGAGAGCTGCATTTAATAGCCCTTTTTTGATTTGGAAAATTAAAACTTGGATATGTATGACATTCTAATTCGTCACATTTTTTATTACGCACATCAACCATTCCTTCCATTTTATGTTCTTTACAAAATAAACCAATTAATTTATCTGGATAATTGAAAGACGGTACTTTATAACAGTTATCTTGTAAGCATTTTTTATGTCCAACATCAATCATTTCATCTGTTTTATGATGACTACATTTAATAGCCTTTTTTTGACCTGGTAAATTATACCAAGCACGTTTATCACATTCTAACTCGTTACATTTTTTACTCGCCACATCAACCATTCCTTCAGTTTTATGAGAACTGCATTTAATAGCCCTTTTTTGATTTGGAAAATTAAAACTTGGATATGTATGACATTCTAATTCGTCACATCTTTTATGACGCACATCAACCATTCCTTCCATTTTATGTTCTTTACAAAATAAACTAATTAATTTATCTGGATAATTGAAAGACGGTCCTTTATAACAGTTATCTTGTAAGCACTTTCTATGTCCAACATCAATCATTTCATCTGTTTTATGATGACTACATTTAATAGCCCTTTTTTGACCTGGAAAATTAAAACTTGGATATGTATGACATTCTAATTCGTCACATTTTTTATGACGCAGATCAACCATTCCTTCCATTTTATGTTCTTTACAAAATAAACTAATTAGTTTATCTGGATGATTGAAAGACGGTCTTTTATAACAGTTATCTTGTAAGCACTTTCTATGCTTTCTAACATGAATCATCTCATCTGAACAGCAATATCTTAACATGTTTGTATAACAATCAATAACTGTTTCTCTAAAAAATAAAGCAATTATTTAAGAAAACAAAATCATTGGATTTTCTACGTAATAAAAATATTTTATTCATTCATTAAAAAAAATAAAACGATGGAAGGGGGGGGGGAAGGAAAAACCTGAAATATTTTTCAGAAATCAGTACACAAAAACCAATAATTCGTTCATTCAAAAAACACTTTAATATAATTAATCCATGTTTACAATTCAAAAATATAATTTTAATACATGTCCAAAACTCTCCTTTTGATACAATACATATCCATGAATCAGTTCATCGTTCGTTCATCTATCCCAAAACCATTTTGATATAATCCATGCTGAATTATTTTAATATGATGTAATCTATATCTAGAATCGAAACAATTATTTCGATGAAACTTATCCATACAATCAATCAATCATCTCTTATAAATGAAATAATCCAATGCAATCATTTCTAATAATAAAAATTGAAATTTTATCTCGTTCTGTACAATCAGTTCTAAAAAATGAAAATTTGATTATCAATTGTAATCAAAAACACTACCCAAAAAATGAATGTAATTTACCATGAAATTTATGGCGAAATGGAAAAGAGAAGGAAAAACTGAATATTTCTTTTTGGAACATGAAACGAAGTATTTTAAAGATGGAAACAATAGAAAGAGAGAGCTACAGTTTATTCCTGTAAAAACAATAAATTCGTTAAAACTTAAAACAAGAATTCTTTTTTTAAGTATTCTTTTTTTTACTTCGTTTTAGATTACTCAAAAAAATTGAATCAGCTGCTTTCAGCTATTTTCAACCTAAACCAATATTCTAACAAAGAACCGATATTTTAAATTATTCATTTTTTCAACTGCTTTTAGCTATTTTCAGCCTAAACCAATATTCTAATAAAGAAGCAATATTTTTAATTAATCGGCTGCTTTCAGCTATTTTCAGTCTAAACCAATGTTCTACCAAAGATTACGTTTAATGATACGTATATTTTGATTAGTGATAAGTAGATTTTAATCAAGGATACGTAGATTTTTTTTTATAACCATACCCGTTGTCATAGTTTGATAAGATAGATAGTATCTGCTTTTAAAGAACTACTGTCTGAGAATTTGGTTGATGACATGGACGATTTGCAAGATAATGATACTCTACTTCATTGGGCTTGTCTAAAAGATCATTTGGAGGTAGTAGGTTTTTTACTCAAAAAAGATGCCAATGTATCTGCTGTTGGAAAGTTTAGTTACGTACCATTACATGATGCCATCAAAGATGGTCATCTTAAATTTGTCAAAGAATTATTTGCAACAGGAATGGTTGACGTTAACGCTTTGGATGAAGATGGTGATACTCCCCTTCATTTAGCTTGTCAAATAGGTCATCTGGAGATAGTCAAATTCTTACTTGAAAAAGGTGCCAATGTGTTTGCTGTGGGAAAGTTTGGTCGCGTCCCAGTACATTGGGCCGCACGAATTGGTGAACTTGAAATTTTAAAAGAATTGTTTGCATCAGGATTTAATAATATTAATGCTAAGGATGATGATGATAACACTCCCCTTCATTTAGCTTGTCAAAACGGCCATTTGAAGATAGTTAAATTTTTGCTTGAAAAAGGTGCCGATGTACTTGCCGCAGGAGAGGATGGTCAAACACCATTACATACAGCCGTCGAAAATGGTCATCTCGAAATAGTCAAAGTATTACTTGCAACAGGAATGGTTGACGTTAACGTTTTGAATAAAAATGGTGATACTCCCCTTCATTTAGCTTGTGTAGAAAACTATGTTGAAATTGCTAAAAAATTGTTTGCACTAGGAAGGGTTAACGTTAATGCTTTGAATAAAAACCATAGCACTCCTATTCTTTTAGCTTGTCAAGTAGGTCATTTGGAATTAGTCGAATTGTTATTAAAAGAAGGCGGTGATATATCTATTGTAGGAAAGTATAAGGAGGTGCCCTTACATTGGGTAGCACGATATGGCCATCTCATGATTGCCAAAACACTGTTTGAATTATCATCAGGAAATGTTAACATTAATGTTTTGGATAAGGATGGCAACACTCCTCTTCATTATGCTTGTCAAGAAGGCCATTTATTAATGGTAAACTTTTTGATCAAAAAAGGTGCTAATGTGTCTGCCATAGGACAGTTTGGTCGCGTCCCATTACATTTGGCATCACAATATGGTCATCTCGAAATTGTTGAAAAATTACTTGCAATAAAAACTGTTGACGTTAACATATTGGATCAAGATGGTAACAATCCCCTTCATCTAGCTTGGCAACATTGTCGTCTGCATATAGTAAAAGTTTTACTTGAAAAAGGCGCCGATGTGTATTTTGAAACTGTAAAAGAATTGGTGATAAATAAGTGCGAACTTTTACCAAAGGAGACAAATAAAAACATTCCCATAAGCTATAGTGAAATAGCTTGGTATTTATTCTTAAATGAATGGAACAGAGACTAGTATATCGCACAAACGTTGCAATGAGGATTATAATACAATGAATGAATATTCTTTTTTTTTACATTTTGATTTTTAAAGTTTCAAGATTTATTTGAAAAAAAGAGAGAGAAAAACATTATCACAGTAAATAATATTATATACATATACAAAAAAAAAGAGTAGAAATAAAGTTATTGGTTTAAATTAATAAAGTTTTATTTTTCTATCTAATTCATAATCCATCAATTTATTTACAAATTGTTCTAAAATTTCGGAAAAATGATTGGAAGAGTCGATTCTTTTGTCACCCGGTACTAAGATCAATGTTCCTTGAATGTTTGCGATTTCTTCGGGTTCTAATAGACTTTCGGAGACGCAATGTAACATTTCTCCATTTAAATGAAAATCGATGCACCAATTGAAATTTTGCATAAACAAAATCAAATATAAGCAATTGATTAGAAACACCATCATGTTATAGCCCATACAGTATCCAGGCATATGAATGGTAAGCCAAAACTTTTTTTTCTTGTACCGAAGAATCTCAGATCGTAGATTTACGATTTTTTCAACTGTTTTTGGTAACACGAGTTCCTTTTTTCTTTGCATGAGAATAGCTAAAAAAGAGACGAGCATTTTTATGTTCGTTTCTTCGGAAATATCCGCATCGGTCTGTAATACTTGTTCTAAAAAAATTGTCTCTATATTAGTGGGTAAAGTTTGTATGAACTGGTTATTTTTTGTCAATACGATATTATGTACGATTAAATTTGTCCGTTGCTTTGTTTTACTCGAAAAAGGTACTAGTTGATAAGTGGGTGAGGTGCGAGTTATGATCTCATTTGTTTTAAAGAGACTATAATTTTCTGACGTAGATAAATTTTGTAGAGTTTGTTTCCATGATGAAGAATTATTATTGATAGAAAGTTTTTTTACTTTTTCTGAAAGGTAATCTTCGAGAAAACGGGCATTCGATGTGGTGATAAGATTTGCATTGTCTCCTAAGGTTTCGAACATTTTTAATTTTTCCATCATTAGTCTTAAACGTAACATTCCTAGGAGGTTTTTTTTCCCTCTCCACCCTTCGCTATTATGAAAGTTTTTTAAAAGGTGTTTGAAATTTTCTTCATGTCCCTCTTGAAGTGTCTTTTCAGGTAACATTCTTGTCATCGAGAGAATTTTTAATTCTGTCACACCGAGAACCATTGGTTGACAAAATGGTTTCTCGATTGCTTTCGGTAATTTTGAGAGCGCTTCAACCGGTTTCAGATATCTGTTTACGAATCCCTGTAATGTATTGTCATATTTGGTGTGGTAGATTTTTTGTTTGAAAACATTTAATCTGGATGTAAAGTCTTCTTTTTTGTAAAATTTAACGGCTTCATCGATGAGATTTCTAACTTTAGTGATTCCTTCCTTTAACTTCGATTTTTTGATCATGATTTTATCATTTATAATGCCGATATTTCCGTCTTCTGTCGTTTGTATATCGTCGATGACGTTTTCTCGTTTTCGCGCTCTTCTTTTTGCCTCGAGTAAGTTCAGATGACATCTGTCAAGTCTTTCGGGAGCGAGGATTGAATCTGTAAAAAAATTAAAAATGGCTTGTTTTGTAGAGATATTTTTATCCTCTATATGTTCTTCTATCTTGTAGCCAAGACATAATGCTTTGTAAATGGTCTCTTTTTCTGCTCCACATTCCATGTTTTCGTACCATTTGCAAATAACATGGGAATTTTCTTGGTGATGATAGGAATTTTCATGTTTTTCTTCTATGAAGAAATCGTCATGATAACATTCGATTGATTCCTTTTCTAGAAGTAGAGGAAGAATTTGCCAAAATTCATCATAATTCAAAGATTCGGTGTCGTCCTTCGAGGCCATGACCGGTTTCTTCCAACAGTTCCTTGACCGTATTAAAAGAAAACTTAAATACGTTTGTCTCTTTATTAAAGAACACTCTGTGTTTATCTTCGTATACTCGTACCGAATTCGAATCGATAGTGGTTTGGGGATAAAGTGATATGACGTTGGCATCGAATGTTTTATCGTATTTGAGATCATAAAAAAGAGACAGTATCATGGTAAATATGGAATAGGCCACAATTGGAAATAGTGTCTTTTCTAGCGTATTTTTGACAAAAAAATATAACATGCGGATTTTCACATTAGTTGCTGGAATGTTGTAGATGTGGAGAAGCATGTTCATACCTCCATCGAAATTGAACTGTTCGGTGAGAAGAAAATTTTTTAGCGCTAAAAATTTCGACGACCTTTCGATTTCGACAAAAGCCGCGGTTTGGTAAAGGATGCTTTTAACATCGACAAGAGTCTCTTTTTTTTTCATTAAATATACGTGAAATGGATAATCATATAATAAGGGTTTTGGACTCTTTCGTAACGTATAAAAAACGATTTGGGGATATTTGTTTGGCTGGATTTTGTCTTCTTCTAAAACGGAATCTGGTAGCGAAGAGGGGAGAGGAAGAAAATCGGAAATGTCAATATTTCCCTTTTTGTCTTTCTTTAGGACAAAAGGTTTTCGTTTAAGTTCGCCTTCATTGAAAAAATAATGGTTGTTGTTTTCGAAAAATTGTCCTTCTGATTGATCACTCGGTAGTGGAACGTCTACTCTTTTGACGATTTTTTTACCCGACATGTAAGTTCTTTTTATCATGCGTGCGTCATATTGTTCTTGTCTTCTCATTATGGATCTCTTAAGATCGTTTAGTTCGTCGCATTTACGTTCCAAAGTTAACCTATAACGTTCTGATTGCAGCTTGACAAGTTCTAAATATTTAGACATTTCTCTTTCTCTGTTGTTTAATGTCATGATCTGTTCTGACATTTCAATGATTTCTTCTCCGCCTATTTCCATGTTTTCTACCTCTGCAGAGAGTTGCATTTCCTTTAATTCGGTTTGCATTTTTTGTATCTCCATTTGGTAGAATTGATAAAATTCGGCAATCGATTGACGCGCTGTACTCCACTCTTGTTTCAAGCAATTTATGATACGTGAAAATGCAATTTTGTTCATATTTAATTCCTTTTCGAGAGCTTGATTGATTGGTTTGTAAATGGTTTCTTCTGCTACACAATAGATTTCATTCGAATTCGGTAATTCTTTTATGGTTTTTAATGCTCTCCTTAAGATCCCGTTTTCCACTTTTATGGCTTCTATGACGTCATTAAAATGAGCTAGTTCTGTTTTAGATTCTAGCATGTTTTTTAATTGAGTTGCGGCATCACTATTAAGTTGTATTCCGTCGGTGTTTTGTAAAAGTTTTTCGATATACTCTTTCAAAACTCGAATTTCTAAGTCTTTTTCTGCAACGGTTTTTAAAACATAACTCTGGTCATACGAATTCAAGATAACTGGTATAGCTTTAGATATAACAAGTGGTGATTCCTCGGAGAATCTTTCAAGATCAATTGTTGATTTTGCGAGAATAGATTTTATAGTCGGAATTTGATCAAACTCGGGAATTTGTGGAACCTTGGGAAATCCTCCTTCCCCTTCGCTTTGTTTCTTTTCTTGTTTTTCTCTTAGTGTGAGAATCAATTGAAGTAGTTCGTTTCTTGTACGTAGTTGACCTTGCAATTTAGTCAGGGAGGATTGTAGTGTGAAATTATCTTGGAGGGTTTTTAGTAAGTTGAAGTGTTTTTGAAAGATTTCATTTACGGTTTCTTGTCGTTTCTGTAGTGCCTTTACGAGTTCGTGTTGATCTTTATGCGTTGCAATCGATTTTTCTAAATCTCTATGATATTCTAATCTTTCTTTTAGTAATTGTCCTTTAAATTCTTTTAATTTGAGGTCAAAAGATTGTTCATCTTGATTGATTTCTTTATAAAGAGATTCTGTTACGTTGGGATCTTTTTGAATCATTTCATTTTCCATCCATTTTTTAAATGTTTCTTTTGTAAACAGTAAAGGTTCGAGTTCGTCATTGATGAATTGGTAGAGGTTATTTTCGAAATCTTTTGTATTACACAATATATTTTCAAGGGTTTGGATTTTGGTGAGTGTCGTTTGTAAGTTTTCTTGAAGTGTTTTTACATTTTCTTTTGAGATTATTTCGGATTGTTGTGTATTATTATTTAGTTGAACGAATTTAGTTTGTAAGTCATTATATTCTTTTTTTAATTTTTCCAAGGTTTCGGATTCGGATTTGTGTTGGGTAATGAAAATTTTGCTAGAATCGAGTTCTTTTTGTAAAGATGTGATTTGTTGATTTAATTTTTGTTTTTCTTTCAAGTCTTTTTTTTTATATTCTTGACAAGAGTCAAGTTCTTTTTTTAAAGACTCGTTTTCTTGATTTAGTATTTTGTTTTCTTCTAATAATTTTTTTTTGATTTCATTAATTTTTTCTAGATTTTGTTCTTTTAAGTTGTACTCGTTTTGAGATTGTTGTAAATCATTTTCGATTTGTTTTAAGATTTTTTTATGGGATTTTTTTTCGTTTTCGATTTGATATTTGAGTTGTTCATTTTCTTTCTCGAGATTGGTAACGGTATGTTCAGAATTTTCGCATTTTTCATTTAGATTATATATTTTTTCTTCTAAGTTTTCAAGAGCAAAGTCGTATTGATGTTTTAACATTTCTTCGGTTTCTTTATTTGTCCATTGATCGTGATCGATTTGAGTTTTGAGTTCGTTATTTTTTTTACTGAGATTACTGATGGTATCTTCAAAAAGTTTTCTCATATTTAGTAGTTCATTTTTTTCCGTCTCCAGTTCTGTAATTTTTTGGTTGTATTCAGATATGACAGTGTTCGTTGTGGTTGTTTGTGCTTCATTTAACGATTTTTCGTTTTCGATTTGGTGTTGGAGTTGTTCGTTGTCTCTGTTGAGATTGGTAAATGTAGTTTCCAAATTTGTGAATGCATATGCATCGTCTTCAACTTTGGCTTCCAGTTGTTGGCATATTTTTTGTTGACGTTCACATTGTTGTTGAAATATTTGCAGTTCGTTTTGTATTTGTGTGATATATTCTTCTTTCAATGTCAAGTTATTTTTTAAGCACATATTTTCTTGATGTAAAGTTTCCATTTCTTTCTTTAGGTTTATGTTTTCCGTGTTATGTTCTGTTATATTCTGATCATTTTGGTTTTCTTCTTCCATTTTCTCGATACCGTTTTCACCATTTTCACCATTTTCACCATTTTCACTACTTTCATCGTTTTTCGTTTCTTTATTTTTTTCATTGATAAGGAAATGTGATACTTCTGTTTCTATTTTTTCGTTTTCAGAAACATTAGATGCAACTTTATTTCGTCGTATGTTTTCTTTACGAAATTTTGTGAATTGTTTTAAATCGGCTTGACCCTTGCTTCCCTCTCTCAATTCGAGTTGTTTTTTAAATCTCGATGTTAGATAGTTTTTATGGGTTCTACTCATCCTTAGATTCCCCTCTTTTTTTTTTGTCATGATTGAAGTTTCCGTTACACCGTGTTTGTCCATACCTTTCGGTTGATTTTTTAACGCGGTTGGTAAATCCACGACGGGTAATAATTCTTGCTTGTCTTGGGTTTCGTTTTCGTCGCAAAAAATCAATGGTTGCACAATTTCTGGGTCCATTTTGACGATTTCGGTTAAGATTTGATTGGTGGGATCGTTTTTTATTATCTGTTCTATTGCGGCTAAGAACGAGGCGAAATTTTTATAAAAGAGTGTTTTTAGTATGTCGGGTAAATTCTTTAAAAAGATTTCATAACTTTTATCTTCTTCTCTTATACGGGTGAACATTTTTTTGATCCTATCGTCATCAAGTTTCTTGATAATATGAGATATATTTCTTTCGTTGAAAAAAGAGTTTTCATATTGGTTCAGATATGCTTCGGCAGAAACATTTTTGGCATGCGCTTTAAAAATTAATTCTAGTATGTTTTGGTATACGTTTCTTTGGTGTACGTTTTCCATAATTGTGGATTTGTATATTAATAACATAAAAAGTTTCAATATCGATTTTAATTTTTAAAAAAAAATAACAAAGATGATACGTTTTTGATATTTTTTTATTTATGATTAATTAAAGATACATTATTTGTTGGTATATTATTGTTTTTATTTATTTTTTTTTTGTGAATTTAACACTACCATACTAGATTTCATTATAATTATTTGGGATAAGGTTTCGGAAAATTCTTTTATTTTCCCGAAGCACTCTAGTAATCATGTAAAAGAAACGAGAGAGAAGTAAAACAAGGGAGATATTTTTTTTTTATTCTTATGTGAAATAATACGTATGATTCCATGATATTTTTACAGTGACTTTCTGTTTAGAATCCATGGGACGTTCTACTATAGTTCCTTCGCTAGTCATGAGTTTTTTAATTGCTATTCCGGCTCTTTTCTTATCTCGACCGAATGGAGAAAAACGTCCCAACGCTTCCTTTTTTATTTGATCCACTAACTGTTGTTCGGTTAAATTGGTTTTTACAAAAACTAGTTTTGGATAATTGTAAATGTGTGATTTGTATCCTTCTAAAGGACTCATGTAGCATACCATGTAATAGTAACACCCCATAAAAAAGTTTGATGGTAAATGTTCCCACATGCACGAGAAAAAGTCTATAAGTATATTTCGACCCGTGTATGTTGTGATGCTTTCTTTATATGCATCATCAAAGGCTTCGATCGCTCCTTCGAATTTTAACATTGCAAACATGTCTTGGGGATTCATAGCTAAAGCAAACATTTTTTCTAGCCTATCTGGTTGAAAGATTATTTTTTGGGCAATTTCTTCGTAATCTTGAAAATATGGAATGTCTTCTGTTCGTTTTTGGATGGCTAGTTTCTTTAACAGTTCAACGTGATGTCGCTGGGCCTCATACAGATGTCTTTGTACAAAATACACTTTTTTCGTGTCGGGTAAAAAATAATGCGACACCATTTTACCGTACAAGTCCATACGTGGTCTATGATCCCACGAGCTAGTGGTGCCGCTTAGTGTTTGTGAGGCATCGATGGGATTAAGTTCGTTATATTTTCGTTCTGTTTTGGGGTGTGAAAATAAGAGGGCACCGCGTGAAAATCCAAAACTGTAACCTTCTAGAATCTTAGAGCCTTTCATGTATTTTAAAGAGTTTGATATGGTAGGAGTCGTTGAACTGAGGCGGGTTACCTCTGTTCCGTTGATGGATAAATTATCGCCTTTAAATTTTTCGATGAAATTTGTATGGAATCCCGGGTGACGTCCGGCATTGACTTCACGGTATCCGTCAAATTTTTGCAATCTGATAAATTTACTGGGCTTGAAAAATTTTGTCAAATCGTGAGTTACCTCCAATTTTCGCTTGCCTTCAGAAATGGCTGGATTATCACGAAAGATATTCTCCATTTTGTATATGAAATCGTATCGTATATAATTCGGGACTATACACTCGCAAAACAGTGTCGTATAGTACGTTAAAATTTACATTCAATAGATAGTAAACGTCAATACTGTGTTCTTCTTCACCAAGGGATCTCGGCAAACTCGTTGCCACGAGTAAATAGTCATCGTAGAATGAATAAGATTCATTTGTCTTAACAATCAAATACTCTTCTCGGTGTGGAGTCGTCACTACGGGTTTTATTTCGAAGGATACGGTGTCGAGTTCGGAATCTATTTGTAGAGACGATTGTCTACTTCCAAGATCGGGATCAAGCGCTCCCTCAAGAATTTTGAAAAGATTGCCGTAGTAGTGAAAAATGTGTCCATTGAGGTTACGGCGTTGGGAAACACGACCGCAAATTTTTGGGGAAGTGAGGTCATTACTTAAGCCAAAATCGTTCTGTTTACCTTGATACTTCTACTGGGTCTCATTAGGATATTCGTCAGATGTTCTTCTTTGAAAAAAGGATTTTGTTTTAATGTTACTAGAGTCATTTCAATGTACTCCTCCATTTTGGTTTCAATGGCGCTGAGATTGACTTTATCTCCTGTTGTACATAGAGTGTTACAATTCGTATCGAGACATGTATGATGTTCGAAAAAATGTGGCCTCATCACCTGAATCACAAGCATGGCACATGCATAAACGTCACAAAAGTAACCCACCGACGTGCCAAAATGCTGCATTTCCTTGCCGTGATTTTGTATGAATAAAAAAACATCGGCAATGAGTAAATTGGGTGGTCTGAAGGGAGCGTTGTACATAAACTTCCCTCTTTCCCAAAGTGGAATATCTGGTGATAAACGTTTGGTTTCCTTTAGCCATGGAGCTACGTCAAAATTCATGTTACAAGAAGTGGAAAGAGAGTTGACCGATTCTGAGTATCGCTTTGAATGTTTCGATCTGTCGATGCAACTACGACCAAAATCAATGATTTGTAACATGATGTTTCCATTAGGAAGCGGATGAATGAGAACGTTTTCGTAATTTATATCGGCGTGAAAACAGCCCATAGAATGTAAAAAAGCCAGTCCTTTAAACAAATGGGTTTTGCAAAACAATACACGGGCACAGGAATAGAGAGAGTGTAAATAGAATAACAAAGACACTTGCCGAATTCTCTAAAAGCCGGTCCAAAAACGCGTCCATCGTAGAGATAAAAGGATAATAATTCTTGTATCAACTGATGACTACCGAGATATTTCAAGATTAAACCTTCTCTCTTGTTTTCCTCGCAAGCTATTTCGTCTAAATCACCACGCAATATTTTACTCAAATCGTATTCATGCCACTCCCTTTCCTCTTCCCCTTTCGCCTTGTGAAAGTGAAAAAGATTGTTTTATTGGGAAAAAACGAACCTCTTTTGACCACTCTTTCAAATGATAATCGTTTTCCATGGTTTTAGTAACTCATTAATAAAAAAATATGGTTCTGGGTGCAGGAAATAGGGACAGCAATCTTCAAGGTCTAGCGCGTTGTACATATGAGCATCGATTTCAGGACTTGTTCCGTCTCTTATCATGGATTTTACGAGTTTTTGAAACCTTTGTTTATCGGTAAATTTATATGCGTTTTTTTTGAATATAGTTTTTTGTTTCACGTGGTAAATGCTTAAAATTATACTCTTTTTGACTTAAAGCCATTTCTACAAAAGATGGAGATTGACATTTAGGATGTTCGTACATTATTCTTTCCGTCATTTGATGCGCGTCTTTATTCATAAAAAGGCGAAACACCGCCTGGTGTACTAATTGCGGAGGAACGAGTTCGAACGCCCACATCCAGTTTTTCTCAATCGCATAATCGAAACAGTTTTTACCGTATTCATCTAATTCCATCGTTAAGGTCGTGTCCGGGTTTTCGGTCGTTAATTCACGTGCCGATTGAGGATATATATCGTAGCCAAAGATGTGTTTACCTTCAATTATTGAATTAGGGTTATTTTGAAATCTTAATAGTAAATTAGTTGAAAGCGACAGGCGATCGGGTTCGGCCTTTTTGGGTTCTAAACATTCTTCCAAGTTATCGTTTTCTTCCTTCTCACTATCTGTCGTCATATTTTCATCTTCGCTATTATCATGAACGTAAAAGACAACGCGCTGCTTTTTTTTGTCTTGATCTTTGGCATTATGCTAGTGTTTTACGACGCGCGTTGAGTTGAGAAAATCATAAAGAAGAAAATGAAAAAATGCCAAAAATTTCATTCTTTACCTTTTTCAAATATCGTCTTTTATACTATATTTAAAGAAATGCTCGGGGATCAATTACGTAAATACGATGAATCTACTCTTCATATTATATTTTTACATAATTCTTTTGATAAGAACACCAGTAAAAATATTCTGTATCTATTCAATGGTGTTAAGGATTTTATTCACAACAATCTTTTTGAGAGTAATAGAATATTTCTGATAAAACCTAAAGATGAAAAGGATCGAATGGCCACTACGCGTGATTCAATGAATATCAATTGGGAAATTCATACATTGGGAACAAATTTACCAACAAGCGTACCCCTAGAATCATTCGTTTATGAATCCAAGAAATCTAACATTGTAGATTGTGCTTGTTTTTTTAACGAAACTGGAGAAATAACCATCGTTACGAATGATAAAGACACAGTTTATAATTCAATCATATCTTCAAGAGGACGGTTTACAGTGGTGAACGCGTGTAATGACGTAACAATAAATGCGGCTCAGAGTAGAGAGTATTTTAATGTGATAAAAAAAGAATAATCTTAAAAGAAATATTCTTATATTGATACAAAAATATCCAAGTTTAATGTAACGTTGCTTTTAATGAAATCATATAACCCAATTTTACAATTTTATCTATTGTTTAAACATTATATACAATCAAATTTTGGAGTGAAATTAATTTTCAGATTCAACCAAAAAAAACCTTAAATTTAAGGTACAAGATATACAATCAATTAATTAATTTCTTTTCATTGATTAATTTCTTTTTATTAATTAGCTGTTCATAATATACTGTTTATAAAGTTTGTGTTCCGAAAGAAACTTTGTAACCTCCACATTTTTGGCACACAATGGTAGGATTCACTTTGGAAAACCTCAGTAAAGGTTCCTGATGTCGTCGCTTCATAATTTCATATAGAGTATTTTCGATTACTCCATCGATGCCAAGCAAAACTTTGTTGATTTTCCTTATGGTGGTTCCGATATTTAACTTGTAAAAATGCAAATCGGCATCTCACCGATCGCTTACTGACTCGAAATTTGGGAAACGGTACGTTTCTTAGTGTTTTTGCAATTTCTTCCCAACAATTTCCTCTTTCTCTGCAATTCATTCTATATGGAAACGGTGCAGCTTCAAGAACGTCTTTACAAACCATTAAATCATGCAACTTTAACCATCTCATTGCATTGTTTCTGGAAATAAAATAAGTACAAAAATGTAACATTAGATTTAGGGCGCGTTCACACGGCCTTTGGGACCATGGTTAAGTAACACGTTTGGACAAGATTCGCTCCGGAAGTTTGTTAATCCTCTGAGCATGGTTAAAGTCGTTACTACTGCAACATCTAAACTCTGCTCGCGAGTAGGGTTTATCAGCTAGTTTAACACTCGCAGCGCCCCGTTTGACAGGTCGTATATTTCATTAGTGACTTCAGAAATTTGTGGATTGATTGCTGACAACTTAGCGGAGAAAACGAACCTGCTATAGCTTAGTGACTAGTCCAGTGTGATGGATTCTCCGAATTCAGGGTATGTATCTTTAAACAAATTAATTTGACTTAAGCGGCTCGATACTTTTTTCTTTTCTTTGATGCATAGAATCAGGAATGGCTTAAAACTGCTCCGTATTCGATTGTAATCACTATTGACTTTATTGTATTAAATGATTTCGTGTTTGTGTAGTGGCAATGAAATATTGTAAGAATTATATTCTGAAAAGTATTTCAGTTTATAAAAACCCGGAAAAGAAATCGTATGGAAATATATTTTACATGACAGAGATACGGATGCTTCTCAGCATACAGGGGATGAAATTGCACGGTTTCTGGGCCAAACCCATGCCCGCTTTGGAATTTGCAGACGACGAGGTTGTCCTGTAGCTCGTTCACGCTCAGATAGATAAAAAGCAATGGCTAGAATTCTTCGCCGTCTTCTTTGCAGCCACATTCGTCTCCGAAGGTGCACCTGGCTTCGCAATCTATAACTAACCCGTGAAATAAGAGAAAGATAAAAGAGTAATAAAAGCAGGATAACTGCCTCATTTTCACTCTCCATATTTTTCGAAAGCGGCATTGCGGTGGGATTGTGCAATTAATATTCTCTGACTCTTGACAAGTACACGTGTGACACTTACGTGTAGTTGAAAAGTAAAACTCTTTGTGCCAAGTACTGAAATTTCAGTCCAAACGGCGGGTCATCATAAACGTAATTAACCATGGTTAAAAGACTGCCATGTGAACGCGCTCTACGTAATTAACCATGGTTTAAAAGACTGCCGTGTGAACGCGCCCTTAGAGTTTTAACATGGTGTAAATGTACATTGTTAATACTTTAATAAAGAATGACTCAAATGAAAAAAAAGGGCCCCTCAAATTTTCTGTACTATTATTTCATTTTATTAAAAAAAATACAATTTAAAACATGTCAACGTTGTTAAACGTATCAGAGACAAGAAATAATTTAATGTATATAATTTAAAGCTAGTGAAACAAAAATTCTTATGAAATTTGGTATTTACCCTCTTGGTTTCGCTGCATTATTCGTCGTCATCGTAGTCTTACAGATTCTTTTTCAATTCGATTGATAATTTCAACCTGAAACACAGAAGAAAGTCAGTTTCTTTTCATAATGTAAATTAAATTTCTAAGATAACCTATTCTCCGATCTTTTTACAATTGAAAAAAATTATCAAATGTAAGTTAATAAGTAGTAGTAAACTCTAGAAAACTTACCTACGTTCACTACTGGACGAACTGTGGATGACGACTTAGTTTTTACTGGAACATGCCTCATTTATAGAGATTGTGCATTATTCCATACATGTCAATAACAAAGTAACTTTACGTGACATAGAAATTAATCTTATCATGCGATATTGTTGATAAGTTTAAAATTTCCCGTTTTTAGAAAACGAAGTATTTAAGCGCTTAAAATGTTAGAAGTGTTTTTTCCGGTTTTGATCATGAGATTTAAAACATCATAAGTGTTTTTTCCGTTAATATCGGCTTATAAAAATTAAGATTTGAATGATCTATTTACGTGGTGCACTGTTTGATCTTTGCAGCTTCCGATAAACAGTAAAATAGGATTAGTAAAAACCATCAACTTTTTTTTAATAATCATTAAAACCCACGGTTTGATCTTTAACCTCTATGACAAACATTTTGAAATTTCTATTTAAGAAAGTAACCGCATCACGTAGCGTATATCTTTTCTGACCACTCATTCCCAGTTAAAATGGGCCATTGGGGTTTCGGAAATCGGAAAAAATAGTTTCTCTAAGTAAATTCCGTATGTTTTTACCAGAAACCAACCGATCCCAGGGACAAAACACAAAAAAAAATTAGTATATAGACTTGAATCATTTCATTTTTATCATAATTTTTGTAACAGTAGGTATCCATCTTTAAGAAGGCCATTTTATGGCTTAATATCTCACTAAATTATTTCAATTTTGCATTTTATTGAACGAACCATCCCCTATTTTGAATCTACTACCATTACTATTAAAAAGCACATACGAATACATCAAAGAGATAAAGTAAGACTTTTTTCTAGTGTTATCTGGGCTTTTACAGAAAATCAAAATTTCGATTTTTTTTAAATTTAAAAATGCTATCTTTAATGCAATTCTTGTTATTTTCTATAAACGGACGGATTTCCTGATGAGTTTTGATTTTACGGAAACCTAAGGGTAATGCTAACATCATTTGGTCAGCCTTCGTTTTGTCAAGTCTAACAAAAAATTTAGTTTACTTTTTTCTTGGTAACGTTTTTGGTAACGGAAGTTATGACATTACTAAGACAAAAGACAATAAGTATTCTTTATCAATGGCTAAAGCAGCTTTTCACTTAATTGTAAACAAAGAGGTTGAGGTAAAAACCTACTCATTATTTATTATAAAATATATTTTTCTTGTAACGGCTTAGGTAACGGTGGTTATTTCACACTTTACTGCTAACTAAAATAAGTTCACTTAATCTGTCCAACCACGTTACACCTACATTTGTTCCCAAACTAGGGCGGTTTCACAGCAAAAAAATAAACCTAATAATTATAATATCGCCTCTTATGTGATACTATTCTGTTGAAGCTTATCTTCCCAAAATACATTATCTATTCATTTGAGGTATTCTTCTCCAGCCATAACTTAACTTATTAAAATTGAAAGATATAGTTGAACTTTACACAATTATATTTATGCACCAATATATCAATAATAACCGTCTTCCCAAATCATTTAATGAGTTTTTCAGTCTTGTGAAACATCGGCACCAATACAACACTCGACTTGCTACAAAAACTACTTATACTCTGCCTCTCATTCGTACAAACTTTGGAATGCACAACATACGCTTTTACGGACCAAAGCTCTGGAACTCAATTGACGAAGAACTCAAATCTCTCAGTACCTTTTCTATTAAATCAAAACTAAAATTACGCTTCTTATCTGAATATTAATTTACTCAATTAATCGCAATATACTACATCTGTGCTCGCCTGATATATATTGAATGATTTTCTCACTTTTTTTTTTCTTTCCTCCGTCGCTTACTTTATTTTGTTATGATAATTTTGTTCCTTTTTTGTTTATTTGTATTATTG
>JANCMA020201455.1:0-13309 GCA_024336925.2 Zoanthus solanderi | reverse complement strand
GTCACTAAAATGGACACTAAGGTCACGTTGGTCAACTAATATAAACCTAATCTCACAAGTATAGATAGTACATGTGTGCTAGTACTAAATACTTACAGTCACTAAAATGGGCACTATGATGACGTTGGTCAACTAATATAAACCTAATCTCACTAGTATAGATAGTACATGTGTGCTAATACTAAGTACTTACAGTCATTAAAATGGGCACTATGATCACGTTGGTCAACTAATATAAACCTAATCTCACAAGTGTGTGCTAGTACTAAGTACTTGTAGTCACTAAAATGGGCACTAAGATCATCTTGGTCAACTAATATCAACCTAATCTCAAAAGTATGAAAAAATCTTTCTTGGGAACCCTAATTTTGCTCGCAAAACTGTTCAGGCTTAAGTAACCTGGCGGGTTTTGATTTTGCTGAGGTGGTTGATATGTCTCCGCAACGTCCAGTGCGGGTCGCCCGAAGACAGAAATGCTGGAATACTTGAGGAAAATGGTCCTTTTGAGCGGACTTTTTGCAAACCGATTAGTGTGAGATGGTAGTGTTTTTTTTTCAGGGCATTTATTTTTCAATCAATTTAGTTTGTATTACGGGAATTATGGTGCCTAGCGTGGGGAAAGTTTCAAATCAAAGTTGCCAGGCCTCATTTCGTTTTAGAGAGTGAAAAAGCGTTCGAAAAAAACTCCCCCTAAAACACCTCCAATGGCACTCAAAATACACACAAGAGACAAACTCAAGGTGAACTCAATTTCAAAGTAGGTAAACTTTATTTTCAATTTTTTGTTGTTGAAATTTTGACTAAATTTTATAAAACTTTGAATGTGAAATTCTTATTATAACTAACCGCCAGCTTGGGAACTCTGTGATCCGTTTTTAAATTCAAAAATTGCCAGTCCGCAACAATGACGGATCTATGGTTACTTAGGGCACCCGTTCGTGCAATCTCCATATACGAAGAAAAAAGAACCCCCCTCTCTTGGCGGGGATCATTGTTGTCGCGTGCTTGTGATTTTTCGTCGTAACACTGTTAGTCACTAACAGTAATTAAGGCAGTAAAGTCGAAGAAGAGTAAAGAGGACCATACTTCTTCAATCGATTTAAAAGAGTTCTTTGATACACTGTTATGCTGTCTCTTTCTAAAAATTTTAAAATTGTCGGGTAATCGAAATTTTTGGAAAAGTAAAACCTGATGGCATCTTCTCCTTCAGCTTCGTCCGCCATTGTTAATGCCTGCAGTCAAACTAGTCAGCACAGCATTTTTATAGAACCCAGTCTCCACGGCTTGGTACTTGTTTTCTGTGTGTTTCTGTGCGTGTTTTCGTCTTTCTGTGTGTGTTTTGTCTTTCTGTGCGTGTTTTTGTCTTTCTGTGCGTGTTTTCATCTTGCTGCGTATGTTTTATGTACAGTAAAGAGCGTTTTGTGTTTCAATAAACGTCTTTTGTGCTTTTTTTCCTTGTTACTTGTGTTCTTCACTTCTGGGCCATCGTAGAATGAGCCAATCAGAAGAGAGGTTGAAAAATGACCGTTTTGCAACCGTTGGAGGTCAATAGACAACACGCATCAACGAAAAAGGCGAAAAGCTGAATATCATTTCGTTGGTCGTGTTAACAGCTAAAAAGTTTTATGTTTAGAAAAATTTATTGACATTTGCAGGAATGGCAATTTTATTGGGATTGAGGTTGCTGTATTGTTGCAGGGAAGCATTTGGTTGAGTGACCTGTGGCTGGGAACATGTCGAGACTTTGCTTGCGAAATGCAACTTGAAGAAGCGGAAGAAAGGAGTGAGAATTTTCAAAAATAAAATAATAAAACGCAAGAATGAGGTGAGAGATCTTTATGACTCCTTAAATCAATGAATTAGAGTGATTTCAACACGATTACCAAACCAACCATACTAAGTCTTACATAAAGTATGGTTCAGCCTAACTAGAGTGCATACTCATCATTTTCTCAATAGGAGCTTGGGCTGCCTGTGCTGAAATGAGCACTAAGGTCACGTTTCCGTTGGTCAACTAATATCAACGGCTAATCTCACGAGTACAGATAGCGCATGTGTGCTAGTATAAACTTGAGGCAACTGAATGGGCAGTAAGGCCACGTTGGTCTACTAAGATAAACTTAATCTCACAAGTTTTGATAGCACACGTGTACTAGTACAAAGTTGAGGCAACTGAATGGGCCTTAAGGTCGCGTTGGCATTATTCCTTAAATGTTCCACAAATAACAATAATAAACATAAATGTTAGCATCCATGTTAAACTAAATTTACTCTTTTCTAGAAAGAGCAATCAAAATACAACATCAAAGTTGCCCCATAATTCATAAATTTTGGCAAATAATTTCGTTGTCCTGATTCCTGGATGCTTAATTAAATTTTGTAGCGTCGAGCTACTTGCAACGGAATGTTTTGAAACCACATTATACTTCAGACACTACGTGTTTAAATCGTTTGTAACTGATATTCTTGTCTGTTAACTTTAGGCTATTTACATAATTTAAATCATTCGCAAATAATACTTTTGTTTGTAAACTCCCGACTTGTTTAATCCTGTTTGTTTTTCCTTAAGTGGCGATTGTCTGAGCTACTAAACAAACTCTTGCTGTGTATATAATCTAACTAAGTAGACCACCCAAATACTTCACGCCAATAATACAGAACCAATTTCTGTAAAACAACTAGATTCGCTAGACAATTATACATCAAACGTAGAATAGTTGTTTTTTTTTTGTAAAGGCGCCTCTACAAGTAAAAACAGCGTAAAATTAATTAGAGAACTTTCAACTTTGATTGCTATTTTAATCGTTGCCAAAGATTACGTTTCACTGAACTGAATCAAAGTTCAGCTCTTTTTAAAAACTGATTACAGCGATGATCATGAAAATGTAAATATTGAGCTGTATAGATTGCAAGAATGCTTCAATTGCTACAAAAATTGTTAAAACACAACATCTCGTTAAACTTGGAGCGAGGGGCATTCTGGTTCGTTATTTGACGGCCTTCAATTTTTTAAAAGAATAGTAAAAAGAAATTAAAAACTTGTTTTTATCTTACATTTTTATGAATGCGAAAAAAACCCCAAACGTATCTCTATTATATATTTTCCTCTAAAAGTTGCTTGGTAAGCAGTTTTCGCAATAAAATTCAGTCTAAGTTTTGATTTAGTTAAAAATTTGATTTTGGGCTTGTAGTGGTTTCATTCGGAGTTTCTACCTTTTGAAAATTTGAACGGATATAAATTATCACATCTTCACTCCTATTCTGTCTGACAAACTAATAACACAGGTGAATGTGAATAAGCCATTAAAAGTAATTCGATTTAGAAAATCTAGTATTTTAACGTTGTATTCCAGCAGAGTATTTATTATAAATATAGTTTAGATATTGATGAAGGTGCGTGACATGATTGGCCCACTGCAAAGTAACTGCACTGGATGTAAGCTTAATAGTTAACCTTCAAGGGCTGTGCCAACTTTTCGTTAACTCTAACTGTTAAGATGTATTTTTGATCTGAATATTACCGTTTGCGAACTTTCATACATTTTACTAGCCATTTTCATCAATTTTCAAACTCAAAATGTAGAGTATATACTTTTTAAAAGCTGGGTTTCCACTGTTAACTTGAGATGATTCAGTGTCGTCTCGGCTGCAAAAACCTGTACCAACCTTTTAGAAAAATAGAAGCACTAGCTGTGTAGAAAGGTTGGCTGTTGCGCCTATTTCGCCATGTTTCTCTCTATTTGAACTTCGCGCGCTCATTAAATTTTGATTTAAAGATAATACCAAAAATTTTGTTTGAGAATGGAGTGGACTCAAATGCTCTTAACAAAAACTTTTCAAAGCAACGAAAAATGTACTGAAAAAGAGTAAGTGTTTATCTGGAATATTATTCATCTATACTCATACATAAAGTCGACTCTGTCCTCAAAATCCTTTTTTATACTTTAGATTTATTCTGACATCTATAAAGAATATGTCCGCAGCTACTGATAAAGATAATTCTCTTTCTCGGATATTTCTTTCAAAAAAGGAGCAAAATTTATTGAATTTAATGTACAGTGTTAACATAGTTTTAGCCTTCAGTGCGACACGGACTAACCAATAGAACCTGTTGTCCGCATATTTGGTATTTTTTGATTTGTCCAAAAGCAAAGACTTAGAAAAAGATAGCTAATTAATTATTTTCCAAATGATTTTCAACTGAGGTACCAGATCATGAAGGTAGTTAGCAATTATCGCAGTATAAACAAAATACTGTTCTTCAACTGACGGGATCTTTTCTTTATTTGAGTGAAAACAAAGCAACTCTAGTATTCTCGTTTTCTTATCAAAAGATCTTTTGTTTTCCAGAACTCTAAACATCTCCAGCAATTAAAGCAATTAAATTCAAAATATTTAGGATACTCATAGGAGGATAAAAACGACAGAAGTCTTAAGAGACAGTCAAGGTAAAAAATAACTTTCAGTCCTCCTGCAGACTTTTATTCATGAAGGCGCTGAAAACTGGATTCAGTGTCTGAAGTGAGCTGGACTCGGGAGAGTTTAGCTTCAGTATGAACATATCAATGCTACAATTTAACGTCACCAACATTTTTTCGGTTGTCTGTTTTTACCACATGCAGAGGAATGGTTTTGATTGTTGTTGAATCGATCATTCTCCTCGTCCTCAAGGCTCAATATTGCAGCCGGTGTTGGTAACCTGTTAGTCTGTTTGGCTATTTACATGCAGAAAGCCCTCACTACGTACAGTCGCCAACAACTTCATGTTGTCAATGCCTCTGACGGTTCTACTCAAGTTCAATAGATTCTAGGTCACTAATCACACAATTACAAAAGATTTTTTATGGAAATGTTATGGTATATCAGCGAAACAAGAAAACACATGCAAGGAAAGTAAGGTTTCTAGTTCTTTAACTGCAACGTAACATAAACAAAATGAATGACCGTTCCGTACTCGGACCTTTATTGTTTCTCGTTTTATGTGTCCATGTAAAGTGAGAAAAACTTCAGTTGCTATACTATCCCACGTGGGAACCGATTGTTTAGTTGGAAACTTCCGCGGTGGAGTTGGGCACAGGTCTCATGAGTTGTTGCTGCACCATCTGGTCAGTTGTTTGTAGAAACGACCCTTTGTTGAGACAATGACGCTAAAGAATTTCAGTATAGAGCAGTGCAGTGCATACGAGAATCAGTGAAAGGAGAAAACCCATACTGAAAAGAGTGTTTGCTCGTGCCCAGTTAACTTGAGCTCCTGGATTAGCAAAGTGGTGTATTGATGTAAATGGTATACTGCGTCGGTGTTTCTACAGAAACAGTTTTAGAAACTGATAATTCACCCCGTAGTGAAAAGAATTTTATAACTGACGTTTCGTACTGTAGTACTTCGTCGGAGTGAATATCTGGGAGATAAATAAAAAGATGGTTGATATAGTGATATAAAGCAAGCCTGTCTCATTGCGTTATCTTGCTTTGCATCACTAAATAACCACTTCTTGGTGAAGGTTGCCTTGAACAATTCTCAAACAGCAAAAAACTTTTATCAGAAATCAAATTGAACAGTTTCTAATGCCATTGAAAAAACAATCGTTTAAACGATAACCAAACGGTTTTGCTGTATAAATCACCCACCATTTTAATTCAATAAGAAAATCTAATATTTTCCGTATTTCGGTTAATGAAGTGCGGTCTGTTTGTTCAGCTGCCTAAAGAATCCAAATGAGCAACCGCGGTGATTAAAAACACACACTTTAACACACGCAGTAATGACTATGAAAAACGCAAAAACGGTTGAGTAGTTAATAAAGTGTTGCAATTAATAATTTTATGCTATTTTAAAAATTGTTTCCGTCTTTTCTAGTCCCTTCAGTTCTGTATGAACCACAAACTAAGATAAGCACACAGTGTCTCATCAAGACGAAAGGCTATTTTGCAAAGTCTACTTGATGGAATTTAAGATTCAATATTTATTTGTTGTGACCTAATAAAGTTTATTTCTTGTTTATTTTGGAAAGTATAACTATATGTGTCACTAATTATCATTCATCGCGTACTCAGTCGCTTGGGCTTAATTTGTTTCAATATTTACATATTGTCTCTTTGGATTTTCTATCTGAAAACTTCTCAAACAAATTATGGTAAATATTGAATATACAATTATATATCATTTTGCAAGTGTTGGTTTTAAGAGCTGATTCAAGAAAATGTTTACAAAAGCTCAAATACTTTTAAAGTAATCAAGCATTGAATAGAATGAACATTAATATGATTATGGCCATTAATGTGATATTGTGGTTAATGCACGTATCAAAAAAATTGGAGTTTATTGTTGGGTATTCATAAATGCTTTCGCAGCCTTTCGACTTGAAGTTAAATCTCAAAAAAATTTTATTTATGTTTATTTTTAGATGATTAAAATCAGCTTAACTAAACTTATCAATATTATACATGTTATTTACCTACTTCCTTTTAATACTTGGCAGGAAAGAATAAATAATTGTTGAGAAAACTGCACACGAATCTTTGTTTCTCCCTTGCTACACAATATCAATTTATTGGAGCCATTTCTAATGAAATCGTTGTAAATTAAGAACCTTTACAGCCAGTCCCAGCGTAGCGGGAGTTTTTAACGAGTTTTCTAGTAAGCTATTCAAACCTATATTGTTACCTACATACTAGAAATTCTCATCACATAAAGCTACAGAAAAAAACTTCCAAATTATGTGTACGGTCTTATTCAGTAACCCAACGCATGTACAATTAAAGTTTGACAAAATTCCATACATTTCACTTTAAAATGTATAGGTGAATATGATGAATATTTCAACTCTTGTACAAGATCAGGGTCCAAGTAATATATATATATATATACACACACGGTTTCGTTTTGAAAAACAAAAGGCAACTTAAAAACACTTGAATAAAGGAGAAAATAAAAATGCCCCCCTACCAGTTTTTTACGGCGCCGCGCAAAAAGCACAAAATACTTTTGACACGCAAACTGCTATCAAAATCAAGTTAGTTAATTTCTCGAAGTGTGGGCTGCGTGATCTTGAGTCACGAAAGAAATTCTCCTCGAATATTTACAATATTTAGCAGGAATGCGAGTGTTTTTGGACCATTAGTTATTTTACACCCTTCCGTTGGAAATTCCTGGATCATAGATTTTCGTGATTTTAGATTCCCTGATTAAATACATGTTAGTGCTTTTTGACACGTCAGATTTTAAGCTTTGCTTTATCTTGTTATTAAGCGATTAGGACATGCAACCGGGTGGGCTGGGCGGAGTCCGCAGATTGGAAGCAAAGCGCGTATATATTTTAATGTGTGTGCGAAATTAACTTAATGCGACTTTTTCTGGCTTCAAATAACGTTGGGTGATCCACCAAAAAGCCACACAACTAGTTAAATCTGTTTCGTACGCTCTGAAATGAAGCAAAAATCTAAACGCGACAGCTTTAATAAATTTAAGGTAAGTTTTCATTTGTCGATCATTTCGGATGTAATTTGTAAAAGTTTTAAGTTATAGCATGATAAAACATAAGTATTTTTTATTCTAATCTGTTAATTTCGATTTTTAAAGAAAACGTTCATAATTAGGATTAGTTCTGAAAGGATGAAAAATCAGGTTGTTATCTTAATAAACAGTACGGCAGTCAGCATCCACTGATAACTTATATACAACGTGTATCTCAAAAGCTACCAACATTATCCTTTTAAATCACATCAATACCGGATAATCTAACCATGTGATGTGTTTTTGAATTTCAGTGAATCGCTAATTCGCGATCGAGTCCTAGGGCTATATAGATTTCTTAATGAACAACGATTTCGACTTTACCGAGTTTCTTTTCATTTATCAATGCTTCTATCTATATATCTTAGTATCTATACACGCGGCTGAGGCTGGGCTGTTTTTAACTTTTTGGCGATTTCATCCTCAAATTGTTCTTAAATTGTTCTTATTTCTTGATATTTTCAAACAGCACTAAATTTGCCGTAACGGAGTAGTTATACCATAATATTGTTGCAAAACAAAACGTTTTACCATACAGTATCGTACCTTATGTAACACGTAGGAGCATTCAAGTCTTTGTTATCATTTTCGGCTGCTTTTAAAAGTGAAAAAGCGGTTAGAAATGTTATTATGAGCTTATATGTACATCTCAACAGTGTGAAAGAATTAAATAAAACTTTTAAAATTGTCTGATCAAAATTTCAGTCTGGTGCATGATTATAAAAAAAGCGTTTATATGAAAACACGCCAAATTTTTTGGAAAGAACCTGAACAGTCGAGCGTTAATTTTTCAGCTTCACATACTGTTAAATATGTCCTTAGACATAATACAAAGATAGGGTACAGGACAACAGGAGTTCCAGAGACTGGAATTAGTCTTTCTCTTCTCTTTGTTGGAATGCCGGCGAGTGTTTTTTGTTTTAAAAATGAGATAGCTTCATTACAGGATTGCGCGCATTGCAATTTTTTACAAGCGCTAAAATAAAACAAGTCTTGCTAATTCTTATACAAGTGTTACTATTCAGGAATTTTGAATCTTCAATCCTAATAAATCACATTCTTATAAAAAAAAGAATTAATGTATCTATATTCTGAGATACACAGTTTATGTCAGTTTATGTAAAGCAAATTTTGCTTGCAAAAGTTTCGTTTTTAATGATATAGTTCGCAGCACTGCACACGTTTCTTATTATAAGAATCATACTTTTTCTCACGAGCCTCGCGATTCTTAATAATTTGACATTTTGAGCCTTATTTAATTCTTAAGTAATTCTTAAAAGGATAGTTTCAAAATAGGTTTTTATTTTGTTGAAGTAGTGAAACCAGAAGTGCATCTAAAATGGTATGATTTTAAGCTACACTAAATCAAGAGAGCTGAAGTAAATTCTTACAATGTAAGAAAAATATGTTCTGCTGGTGGAAGAACGAAAGAGAAATAGTCTAGACAAAAATCCGAAATTTTCACTCCTAAGCAAGACAATAAGCATATCCCGCTCCTTTTATATGCGAGTCTCGTTATAACATTTTATAAACTTACAGAAGCAAAAGAGGAAGAAATATAATAGACCTATCAGTGACATTTAGCTATAATAGGGCGAGCATAGTTGGTACAGCTGGTAAGATCTCTGCTTTCCGACCACAAGGTCCCCAGTTCGATCCCCACTCTTTCGAGATTTGAATATTTGTATGACCTTCTTCCCCCGCCCAAGTTAACTCAGTTTTCCATCCTTCCAGGGTAGGTAAATGCCAGCACATGCTGGGAGCTAACCTGAGATGGATTAATGTTCTGTCCAGGGGGAGTCAAATACTCTTATTCTTTTAACAATACAGAAACCGGAGATAAGCGCGGGCTTTGCTTGTAAAGGGATTTATCTTATTACCACAAAGCAAAGTGTTAGTTTGTGATACTTCTTCGACAATTGTTCCAAGTTAAAATGGTACACGTGTTTGTGAGGGAAAAACAGATTTTATATTCCTGCATGTCATCCGAGAAAAAATGCAAGCACTAATTACTTGTGCAGTTTCTTAAGTCATTTAAGTAAATTAAAAAATACGAGAAGTTCAAGGATTTACCCCTGGTTTACATCGCATTAAAGAAATAGTTTTACCTCGGATTAAGTATTTCAAATGGAAGTAAATTATTATTGTCTTCTATCACTCAAATAAAAAATAAAACATGTATAAGCTGTTTGGTGCAGCGTCATTCGAAGCTATTAAAACCATGAATGTTAATAATGTTAAATAATAAGAAAAACTAATAAAATTATTAAGACAATAACTTAACTTTACTAATAATAATAAGAAGAAGCTTTTATATCACCATGCAGAACTGGACTCTTACACATTTTGAAGCATTCAAAATTGAACTTCGTGCTGTTCTAAAATTCAAAACTATAAAACGTTTAAAAAATTTGAACTTGATTCTCAGTGAAATACACGCTTTTTTTATAAGAACATCTTTATAAGAACAATGAGGCTCAGCCGGACTGGCCGAAAATTAGCAACAGTGTAAGAACAAGCTCAGGCTGAGGCTGAAAACAAGTGAAAATGTTTCCAGTTGAAACTTTATTGAATCTTGTATGTGCACAGTAAAACACAGAAGCACCGTTTCCCATTTATTGTTATATCTACTGTTGTTTCAAATGATACACGTATTGATGTTATATAAATGTTCTTCGTACGGTCAGTTGACCTCTGCAGCCTGTGAGAGAAGACAAAATGTGCAGGGGTCAGCAATCTTAGATAAATGTACAGAGATCTCTTCAAAATGCAGAGGCGATCAGCATTGTTTTTCAACGCCTTGACTTTTTGTTTTGATTTCTCATTAAACCACTCACAGACGGATAAGAACAAATTAAGAACAAATTGAGGCTGAAGCAATTAAAAAAATTAAGAATAATGACCCGTAATAAGCTTGGCAAAATTTACTGGTTCTTATAAAAAAAGCGTCTAACATAGCAATCTCCTTACTTTGTAAATGCTTTTTGCAACACTAATCGTGACGGGCTTCCTGTGGTCAATCTGGCCAAAAATAATTGGGCTGGGCAAAGTCACGGCTTTTTGGTCAGCGTTAGCCAACTATAATTATGCATGCGACAAAAAGTGCATGACGACTAACCGCAAGTTTTAAGAGAGAAGTGGTGGTACAGGGAGAAGTCTCGAGAAAGCGAGGTAGGTACAAACAATGTCTTTCAGCTCTGTTATGTACAAACTCTTGTCGTGTTTGGCATTAGACGGCCCACACAGTCAATCAGATATTGGCAGAAGGAGACGCCTTTGATTATGATACCATTCCCGATACATTGTCACTAACGGATTTACCCTATCAAGTACCTTGGCTTCAAATGACTGCTGACTCAACCAAACCAAATCATTCGCCCATTGTCATTGAAGCAACAGAGCTAAATCAATCGCCTATTGAGGCACAAACAAATGATAAACTATTTTGACATCGATATGTGATGTAATAACTAAATAAGAGAGTTATGATCGTTCAAAATTTTGAAATTTTTGAACATTTACTGTAATTTTTTTCCGTTTTTTTAATTTCATGAATGTTTATAATTTAAACGAAAAATTAAAAAGAATAGCCAATACAACGTAGAATTAGGAGTTTTATAATACAATATTTCGGATAGCCATACTAGCCTTCATCAGGTATAGTACTGAATTACAATCGGTTACATTTATATAAGATGTAGAACGGAAATTGCAAAACAAATATATAGCCGCGGAAAATACAAACAAACCAGAATGCAACTGTCTGAAACTTTGTTCAAGTTTCGCTCTAACTGCACAGTTCATATAATCTACCTTTTTAGTGTAAAGTAATTTATGTGTTCATTTTGTTTTTAAAGGGATTGGAAAATTCATGGAAGAGACATGAAGATTGTGCTGAACTTCTCTGGAGTGGGCTTGAGAACATGGGACTCAAAATGTTTGTCAAGGACAAAGTATGCTGCTTATGATAACAATGATAGTACTTCCAAAAGCTCTGCGTATTAGTAGATTAAATCTCAGAAAAATGATGGTTGGAATTTAGGTGCTTAAAAATGTGTGAGGTCGTGTCAGCAGTTAAGTGCTCCCGTACACGTGTGAAAAACTGTCTGTTGGTTTCACCGATGTAACTGGCATTCCAGCTAATGCACCTATCAATGTTAGGCCGTGGCATGAAGAGATGATCAATATATGTCAAAATCCCCTCCCCGAGACCATATAATCACTATATAGTCTGTTGTCAAAACCTTGCCCCCGGACGAGTCTCAAATGTCAAAACCCTCTTTCCCGGGCAAGGCAGTTCTATCAAATTCTCATCCCTTGCCCGCCCTCCCCCTACGGGTATAACATTGACTGGTGCATAACACAAACAAACATATAAACAACACGCGACAAAAGACCGTGGGACAGGGTCTTTCACATTGATTTGAAAAAAGAGAAAGCTAACCACACTGTTTGAAATAAGTCTCAAGTCACAAATGTTTTTCTTTTCACTGCATTGTGGGTGTTCTTGTTAGTCTATTTCGAGCTTTTGTCACGTAGAAGCTGTTCAATTTCTTCAGTTCTTGTTTGAAACCGTGTAGTTGCCATGACTACCTAAACGTTAGAGAGCTTAAGCACCAGGCGTTCTTGTTGTCACGGAGGCCAACAGGAACTAAACTGTCTGCAGATGTCGCTACCTGAACACGTCATGCGGTCGTGGTGATCGTCACGGAGGCCTATAAGCTGCTTTTTGCCTCCTTGTTGGTCTATCAAAACTACAAAGGTTTTTTGTTTTGTTTTTTATCAGAGGAATGGCTTCAAGCACTGAACAAATTGTCAATAAATCGTTGTTAGTAAATAATTTACTTACAATTACTTTAGTGTAACCAATTTTACAATTTGAAGTTTGTTTATGACTGCGCTCTTAAAAGTTAGTTTTCGCACTTTTTTACCCTGCGTGCGTCTGTCGTTGTGATACGCGCGCTGCTTAAGTAAAACATTCGCGCCAAAAACGCGGTTCTCGATCCAGTCTACCTCCGTAGTGAAGAAATGTTCCAGTGCTTAAGCTCTCTATTATTTCCTTGACGCGGATACCTATACTCACAAAGCTTAACAATATAGTTGCATTTTCTGTAGAATCGAAGACTTGACATATTAAAGGTTTTAGTGTTCTGAAGAAGTCTGAAAAACTGTTTGCATTTCCATTTTAGCGGTTGCGTCTACCTACAGTGACTACAATCTGTGTTCCCGATGGAGTGCAGTGGAAGGACGTGGTGGTGTATTTGATGAAAAAGTAAGAATTTGGTTTATTGAATAAACCTCGATGATGTCAAGTGAGTTTTCGCACGAAAACCTGATATTTTCACACGTGATCAACAACATGTTTTCTTCAATTTTTGAAATATCATTGTTGCTATGGTTGAGTATGGACAAATTGTTTCTTTCGATGCAGAGCTTTTAGCAGCGGTACCTTCGTCAAATTCAGTGGTACTATAAACATATGTAGCCCATTGACAAGAAAACAGGTCGCTGGAAGCCTGCAATAATTAACGCGACAAACATATATAGTTTTCAGAGTCTTAGGAGACGTCACTAAGAGACCGTTTTCATGTTGACGAGTCGAATGTTAAAGGTGGCAACTTGTCAAAGAACAAGACTCTTCACATTTCTGCATGCGCGGCCACTGATGAAACATCCTCTATGTATAATGTTTATACAATACAATAGAACAACTTTTATTTAAACACGATGGTAATTAAAGCGTTGCCGCTTATGGGGTCGTGCATTTAAACTAAAACCTAAGGAATAAGAATAAAA
>JANCMA020201357.1:0-13311 GCA_024336925.2 Zoanthus solanderi | reverse complement strand
AAGGATGGAAAGCTGAGTTAGCTTAGGCGGGAAAGAAAGTCACACAAATCAGTTCAAATCTTGGCAGAGCCGGGGATTGAACTGGAAACCTTGTGGTCGGAAGGCAGAGATCTTTCCAACTGCACATGCGCCAACCATGCCCGCCCATATCATATATCATATATATCTATATCATGAAAGCAACACCAGTTTTTTCCCCAGATGCTAAACATGAAACATATTAAATACAAGCGTTTAACTACTTACCAAGAGTGACAAAAGCGTGAGCTTTAACTGTCTCAGGAAGCTGCTGTTTAGAGAGCGCAGTTTTCTCATTTTCTACAAGAAAAGTCATCGGTTAGCAACAGGACCAACTTTGACATTAACCCCTTTCAATCCCAGTTGTATTGTTAAATTCTCCCAACTTGAGCCCATACTTTTCATTGAATAAGTTTGAAAGAATTTTACCTATATATTCAGTAGTTAGCTTTGTATGATCAATTCTTATTTTCTCATTACCAAATGTTATATTTTGTATGTGTTATGGAAAGAGAAGTTGGGTATTGATAACTGACTGGGACTGAAAGGGTTAAATATTAATCAAAGGCATCCTGAGGTGACCTCGGGTAGAATGATGGGTACTGAATTAACCTTAATTAGCCTTAATAAACCCATTGGTAAAATTTGTAAGAAATGTTCGAAAACTGTGAAATTTTCGCAGGATTCCCAATGGAACCGCTGAATAGCTGCTGCGTTGGTAATTGGCTGCCATTCAATGCCTTTTGTTTACACCATTTTTACCCTACGTGATTGGCTACTATACAATGCCTTTTGTTAACACTTCTTTTGCCCCTCTACAACCATTCTAATACCTCACTACCTTCGGTAAAAACGACGATATTAAGAAGTTGAAAATTAAAGCACCCAATACTACCAAAAAGCTTCTCATTAGAATTATTATAAATCATTAATCAACATTATATATTGAGAATTAAATACTTTATAAAGGTTCTCCAAAGATGACTCTTGGATGAGTTACAACCAAATGGTCTGTCTCCTACATAGTTATGTAAACAAATGTCTCTCCTACATATTTATGTAAACAAATGTTGAAGAAAAAATGTAGGCAACCGTTCACAAAAATTATCCTGCTGTCGGATCAATAATGATTTAATTGACGTTAAAAGCTCAAAAGTCAAAATGTTAAAAGAGCAAAACCATTGCCAGCCTTCCTCAGATGCACAAAACTGAATAAGGCTGGTACTGGCCAGTCAGCGAAATACTGTGATAATACAAATTTACAACGTCGTATTGGCTTCGCTTTTTTAAATGTTATAACATACACTTTTAGTTTTTGCTGCGAGCGAAACAAGTAGCTTCCTATTCGGAACACAGTGTAATCTTCGGATGTCACTAGCAACGAACATGCGATACATACGATCAGCGGTTCAAGTCCATACTATATCGAGAGTCGATTTAAGGATGTCACTAGCATTTTGGTACACATGATACACGCGATTAGCGTTTAACAAACTAGTGTACTCCCAACACTCGCTTTCTATTAAAAATAACTTGTCCTAAAATGTCAAAAAAAACCTCACCCTTTTGCTCTCCATCAGATATCAACATGGATTCTACAAGCAGGAACAGCCGCTCAGTTGTCCTGGTTGGCGCTAACTGATAAAACGTATGAAGCAATTTTAAACTGAGCAACAACAACAACTCTATTTATACTCGGATTTTGGAGTAGCTGTAAAGCTAATTTCTCCGAGTTTGACACACACACACACACACGACACAATTAAAAACCCCAACCGGTAGGAGGCAACCAGTTGGCTATTTACAAAGCGTGGTGGATATGACTCAGGGATCACCCAAGACAAATTCAGAAAGTGGTCAAAGTGGGATTTGAACCCGGAACATCCCGCATGCAAATCCAGTACGCTGACCACTCAGCCACGCTGGCTCCTCAAAACATATGTTGAAATAGTTAGAGTATTCACATATAATTGCTTCGAGTTTGAAAGTTTTCAGTAGCTACTAGTAGTCAGGCTCTCCATTATTATGGCAGAGTCACGGGGCAATGCTTGCAACTAACGTGGCCTTTGACATAGTAGCCTTTTCAGTGACTGCCAGTAATTAAAGCTAGCACCCATGTGCTACTAGACTTGAATATATTTGCAGGCAAATTTCATAAGCATTATCCTTTTAATGTTCTTGATAATATAGGGAACTTAAGCAACGAGGACGGGAACGTGAACGAAGACGGCCCTGAAAATTCACATTTCTGATTTGCTCTTTACTTCTTTGTGCGGGTAATTAGGGTTTTGTTTTCTTTGCTTTAAACTCGGTTAACAGAAAACAGTCAAATGTTTTTCCTTAAAGCTAAGCAAATACTTTTTGCACAAAGGTTTCTGTTATTACGTTCTTGTAGTCACTAGAACTTTGAAAAAAGTCTTTTCACGTTCTAAAATTAACGATATATCCGTGCAGATGCTGCGCTCGATCCATTCCAATGTGCAGTTATTGTATTTACTATTGTTATATAGCTAGTGCGTTTTGGACTCGAATGCGCGCTCTCATTGGCTAAATCGATGTCACGTGGATGAGTTCAAATCAAATGTTATATAGCTAGTGCGTTTTGGACTCAAATGCGCGCTCTCATTGGCTAAATCGATGTCACGTGGATGAGTTCAAATCAAATGTTCCCTGGCTGGTCAACATCTAGAACATCTTTGTCACGTTTGAGAGCAAGAAAATTCGGAAAATTTGTGTTTATGCTATATAGCAAAACACCTAATAACTGCTCCCTCAGACAACACCGAGATTCTCGGGAAGTAAAACAGATATTTCCCTCGTGAGCAGTCATTAAGTGTATATAATTGTTCTTTGCCGTTCTCGTTGCTTAAATATAAATACACGAGGGAATATATTCAAGAAATGATAGACTTTTGATATAAATAATAAAAAATAATAATTAACTGACTGCATCGAAGGTAAGAAAAAAAATCGAGTAACTTCTTTTAGTGACAATACAGTGAATGAGTATGAAAGATTGAAATATCTAGCTAAACTGTGTTAGAATGAGCCTTGGTTGAATGTTTACAATTGATGATATAAACATACAAACGATACAGAAAAATCTAGAGTGAACATTTGCTAATTACTTCAACAGCTTATAACTTACAATATTTCGTTTTTGTTAAAGTCCCCATCAAACTTATTTTCATACTTTTAGATGAAAACTATTACCATCTATCACTCAAAATTCGAATAATCGAAGAAAACTTCGCTGTCATCAGCGTTTTACAAGGAAAAGCGTGACAAACAAAACAGTTCAAATTGACTTTATCTGCTTTTCGCTGTCTTTTAGACCGTAAACGAATGAAAATTGTTGTGTTGACAGTATTGATATTCAACCGGAAGCTACCAAAGTACCTACTCCTACGTCATCACACCAGGACCTCATACTGGCATTAATGCTCGGTCAAAAAACAAAAGGAGTCACAAAACTGTCTTATTTGCACGTTTTAAGACAGGAAAGGTGAAAAACTGTTTCATTTTAGAAAATTAGTATTACTATAGAGTTCTATTTTTCATCTAAAAGATTAAAAAAATAAACTTGATAGGGGCTTTAAAAGTGTTTTGGTGGAAAAGTAGTTGTCTCTTTTTCGTAAAAGATTTTTAGTTGGCAGATCCTTCAAGTGGGCTGGTAGTGTTAAGCACATTCCGAAACAGAGAGTTTATGAGATCTCATGAACTCGTATCGGTTGATAATACTTCAAATACCTGTGCAACCTCTCCTATGGTAAATATTTAAAGTACCTGTGCAACCTCTCCCATGGTAAATTTAAAATACCTGTGCAACCTCTCCTAGAGTAAATATTTAAAGTACCTGTGCAACCTCTCCTATGGTAAATATTTAAAGTACCTGTGCAACCTCGCCTATGGTAAATAAATGTCTGACCAGCAAGTCATAGTCCACGGGATGGTTACCTGCAATAAAAGAATGATCAATGACACGAGAGCAAGGCTCAGTTTTTAGAGGGTCGTGACTTAATACTATACCTCAAAAAGGGCTGATAGAGAGGGGACTGGAATTAAATTCTTTTCAAAAAACTTGGGGAACAATCTTTTGGCGGTAAAAATACTAGTAGAAATATAAATAAAAAAGTGATCATAGAGGAATGTAGTCGAACTGTTTATGTAAAGAGTATTGAAGAAGTGGATGAAACAATATAAGGTTATGAGCATGCGTCCCTTTGTACCTCCTGAATACCAAGCAACAGATCTTCAAACAAACTGCCAATGATTTTCATTTAAAAAATTTTCCAAAACCAGCTCAACGTGTTGCCAAATGTTTTTACTCGTGGTACCACGAGTCAACGTTTGGGTTCGATTTCTTTTTCATTTTTCTTTTTTCTTTTTTCTTCATGTCGCGATTAGCGATTCGGTCCAGTGACTACCATATTTGGGATTTGTCCCCGGTCCCACGCGTACCACGAGTAAAGGCTTAATGAGCCTCTTGTTCCCTGTATTTCTAAAAATTATTCAACTTTGTGTCGTGTATTTTGCTTTCACATTTATTTCTTGAAGTATTAATTCGTTCGGAAGAGAATTCGATTCCAGTCCCCACTCCATCACCTCCTTTTGAGGTCTACTATTAAGTTAAAACCGTTTTTAGGGGTGTTGCTTATAAATAAATGTCCTCCTGGATCAAATTTATTCTGACTATGGAGGACTTATTTCTCAGTGATCCCAGCACCAAGTTCACAGCGCTCTGTAAATACCAAACTGGTTTGCCTTCTACAAATGAGATTCTTAACTAGGAAACTGAGGGAATTTTATACACGATATCTGTGGCTCTGTTCCTTTTTCTCTTCGTCACGGAACAATTGCTTACATTACCTACCTACTAAGAATAGCATAAGAGGAAAGGCGAAACGACGAGGAAATCAATATGTAGAAAAAGTTTGACACCTGAGCAGTGATGTCTTGCATGTGTTCCACGAAAAACTTGAGGGAAAATAAACCTTTTGAACAGCCGCCTGATCTCTGTTTCTTCTTGTTTGACACACAAAGGCAATACAGGGCTCTGAATCAAGGCCAAAGAACTTGACACTTCCCTAAAGAGATTTTTGTTTCTTTCTTTTTGCAAAGAATATACAGTTTAAATTTAATGTAGGCACAACTGTTTCTATAGCATGTTTCTTGCAACTTCTCATAAAACAGTAATGGTTAAAGGATAAAGCTCATTTCTTTTACGAGCCTCGTGGCTCATTGCAGCCCTCGCTCATCTCTTCAGTGGTAAAGAAAATCATACATTGTTTAATATCATGACAAATTTGGGATAAGAGTGCGGAACTTTATGGTTGGATGGTGCAGATATTTTACTAATTGCTCAAACAAAGCAAATCATCCCGCCATATAAGGGTGATAACGAAGCTAATCATCCCACCATATAATGATGATAACGAGACAAATCATCCCACCATATAAGGGTGATAACGAAGCTAATCATCCCACCATCTGGACCAAACAACCAAGAGAAAACATGCCTTATGTGATTCTAGATTTACACAGTTTGATTTGATGACAATACTAAACAGGATGTTAACGAAGATGATCACTTGCCTGGATGGGCTTGGAGCACAACGTCTGATAGATATTGTTCTGAAGCTTTCAGTAAGTCATTACACCAAGCGTCAATAGTGCCCTACAAAATCACCGTTCACATGAGGGGCAAAGGTAAAGATAATGTCAAAGTAAGTGGACAACACGCGATATAACACAGAAGGTAAAGCATGTGCAGGGTTCTTTATAGATTCTAAATGTAGCCTGAGTTTTATAAAAAGCAGCTCAAGTTTAGACCTGATAAATATCATCTCCAAATATCACGACTCTCAAAGCACTGAAAGTAGCCGGTGAAACCTTGCAGAGAAACCAGCAAACTTCGCCGGCTGCCAGCCCTTCTATATAACCCTGCATGTGGACCGCTTGATGTAAACAAAGGAGGTTAACCTTTTCCTCTCTAAAACCAGTTTTATCAACCCGAAAAGGACAGCTCATTTTGGGGAACATATTGACTATGAAAACTTTTGTTAGTTCTTTGTATTTCCCTTTTTTCTGATAAATTATTTTTTAAGTTTGATTCAAGGCCAACTGATAACTCGTGCACATAAAGACAGTTGTCTGAAGAGGTTATCAAATCAAAAGGTCTGGACGAAGGCTTTCCCCAGTTATGATTGAGGGACTTTTGAATTTTGGAATTACAACATATAGGGCAAAAGCCTTTACCGCTTTAAGGTACTTCGCCAGAAAATGAAGAATGGAATTATGTCTCCAAGTAAATCTACCCTTAGCAAGATAGTTTTGACAGCCAGCTAACACATGAAGAAGAGTTTCAGGGAATAAAAAGAAGAAACAATCAGCTGTTGAAAAAATGTTCCATTTTGCAAGGATTTTATTAATAATAAAAATAATAATAATAATAACTTTATTTATACTGATTAAAGACATGTAAGTCAATCAATAGAGATTGACTGGTATCAATCGGTGACAAATGCTAAATACATAAAGAAATAAAAATTTACAATGGATAAAAATCTGACAAAGAATAAATAAATAATTCTACGTTTGACTTGTACAGTTGTGATTGGAGCTGTCCATGTTCATCAGGTAAGTTAATGTTTTGCTCTTAAAATGTTGTGAGCTTATTTATATCTCTTGGAACACAGTTTGTTCCAAGAAACTTAAACCAGGTAATGAAATGTTTTGCTCTTAAAATGTTGTGAGCTTATTTATATCTCTTGGAATACAGTTTGTTCCAAGCATTTAAACCAGGTAACTAAATGTTTGCCCTTAAAATGTTGTGAGCTTATTTATATCTCTTGGAATACAGTTTGTTCCAGGCATTTAAACCAGGTAACTAAATATTTTGCATTTAAAATGTTGTGACCTCATTTATATCTCTTGGCATGCAGTTTGTTCCAAGCACTTAAACCAGGTCTGTCCACGTTTGGTCTTATTTGACAATAAACTTAAGTAAACAATCACATAGCACGTGATTAGGGATGGTTACCTTTGCCTGAGGTTGAACTGTGCACAACTGAAAAAGAAATGCAGAGAAAGTCAAGTCATGAATTCACTCGTTGTAAATTCCCCGTCATTAAAACCAAAAATCTAAATTCTTCACCGCAAATGACTTTAAGGAAGCCTAAAGTCTATCTCAAAAACGCTAAAAGCTAAATCCTTTACGAGCTAAGTGGCCCATGGAGCCGGTGCTTATCTCCCGTTTCTGTAGAGTTAAGCGGATGAGAGTCTTTGACTCCCCCTGGATGGGACACTAATCCATCGCAGGTTAGCTTCTAGCAGACGCTGGTACTCATTCACCTACCCCGGAAGGGCAGAAAGCTGAGTTAGCTTAGGTGGAAGAGAAGGTCCCACACGTATTCAAATCTCGGCAGAGCCGGGGTAGAACCAGGAACCTTGTGGTCGGAAGGCAGAGATCTTACTAACTGTGCCAGCCACGCCTGCCCAAAGTCTATCTCAAAGAAAACGATTTATAACTCTTTTGTTTGGAGCAAGATAGATGGAGTAATGTTATTTATTTAACTTAAAGAAAGTAATGCTACAACGAAAATAGCATGCAAACTAAAATTTTACACAAATGATATGTCTTTGTCGTTTATTTTTAAAGAACTGAAAGCGTGCTAATAATTTGCTCCGTTGTTAGATTTCTACAGGAAACTTTAAAGTTCCAATCTTACGTCAAGACAATGATTTAAAGTAAAATATTTTAAAACATTGCAAGAAAAATTTATGAAACTCAGGCTTAACTAAAGTGCCTGAAGCTAGCACAAAATAGTGGTTGTTTAACTGTCAACATACTTTCCTGAGGGTGCCGACAATGGTAGCGATCATATCAGGTGTGGATTCAAACCGTGTTAGTTTCCTCTGGAAATCCGCTGATAGTAGAAAAAGACACCAAAACATCCAAATGGTGAAGCAATACCGATAACAAATTTTCAATTTTGAAAAAGTATATAGATTACTTCAAAGTCTACGACGGGTGGGGAGAAAAGAGGAGGAGTGTGATACTGGCGAGTAAAGCACGAGCTTCTTGGGAAATTCTGTGGGCACATGATCTAACAAGGTTTCTGTTTTTGAACCTTTAACCTGTTATTCATGCTACCACCCTACTCCCCTTGCTATCAAGCTTTTGTACCCCCTAGAAAATGTATTTCATGCATATTTCGAAACAATGTATTACATCAAAACTTAAAAGTCATTTCTGAATTTTAAATGTTTTATCAAAGAACTAAAGCTGCTAACTGAACTGCTGTCACGTTGGTTGAATGCGGATGGTAGTAGTAATGTCATGGACTATAGGTCACTTTATCAAACATTTTTATAAAATATTATCTTCGATAATAATTCAGAATATTACAAAATCATTTTTTAAAAAGCAGGTGTTTGATTAAAATGTATTGTAAAGTAACCTATAGTCCATCACATTACTACTTATGGTTACTGGAGGTTTTTATCCTGCATTTTTTTAACCCGAAACTGTTTGTCCCACAACGCTGCAAAAAACTATCCTATATCTTTTTCGTAATTTTTTCGATGCTTTACATTGCGTTACAAATTATATTAAGGAATGTAACACGATAAAATTCTTCTATAACTTCTCTTACATTTTTTCTTCATAAATTTTCCATACATTGTTAATAAATTAACAATAATTACATTGCCTAAAGTGGTGAGGAGCCTCTTGAAACCATCAGGCTTTAAACCTCAACGATAGAATAATACATGTTCAACCAGCGTGTACGCTGTGACGTGTGTTGCCTGGCAATAAACCTTCCAGTGTCCTAAATAATTCGAGGAATTAAATTTTTCACTTGGCTTAATTTCTCTAAAAACATGAAGTCCCAGACATATTAAAATTAAAAGGTAGAACGAATGCCATCTTTTCTAGATTCGAAACATTTCGATGGCTTGTGATGGCAATCAGCAGGGTGAAGGAACCTGATAATTTCCTAGGACCCCTCCCACCGTTTACCATTTCTGAGTAATTATCTAAACACCCTGCCACAAAAGTGTAAAAACAACAGAAATCTGTAGTGTTTATATGTCCTCGAAACTTTCACTGGAAACTGAAATTGCGTCCTTTATTCACAAATCCAATCCAATGTGTTCTAATTTTTATATCGAAAATGTTCAGTTTAATATGATTGCCAAATTGGAATGTTTTTCTAGCCATTGTCACATTGTACCTGATTAGCATGGCCTAGAGCGGTTATTCCCAGTTTGAACGATCCTTTGTGCTCAACTTTGAAATGTTTGCCCCTTCTCTTCCTAGAAATTCTGACCCCACCGTTTATTATAATTTCCAAGAAATTCCGACACCACCGTTTATTATAATTTCCTAGAAATTCTGACACCACCGTTTATTATAATTTCCAAGAAATTCTGACACCATTGTTATTATAATTTCCTAGAAATTCTGACACCACCGTTTATTATAATTTCCTACGAATTCTGACCCCACCATTTATTATAATTTCCTAGAAATTCTGACACCACCGTTTATTATAATTTCCTAGGAATTCTGACCCCACCATTTATTCCGATTCCCTCGTTTATTAGGCACCTATGAGTAGCAATGTTGGTAAGTAAGTCTGCTTAATTCTATTTCTATTTGGACCTTTAATATCATACCTATGAGAACTTCACTAATGTCTGATGGTAACCTCGATGCCATGCAACCAATCACATTTAACACTCGGCATAGTGTTTCGCTGTCAGTATCTGTGAGTTTCATAAAACAATCAAATACTTCTTGTTATCATAAAATACTTCTTGGTGTTTAGTCACAGCGTTATACTATTTGTTATACTAAACTTTGAACGGCCTAATCGAATTGAAAAATGAAGAAGCTCTCTGATAAACTTGAAAATCCAATATACTCCGTGGGAAAACGCCATGATCCTGCAGCTTGGAAAGCTTTGTACAAGACGTTGTCACTTAAAAACACGCTTGGCTGGTCAAGGTGACTTTAAAACGGTAGTTGAAACAAGGGTTTGAACGCACATAAAATTAAAACAATTTCACTCCTGATGTCACACTTACGACAAATGTTTGAATGTGTTCCTGAATTATTTGATCCATAACCTGAATTATTTGATCCATAACCTGAATCATTTGATCCATAACCTGAATTATTTGATCCATAACCTGAATTATTTGATCCATAACCTGAATTGATCCATAACCAGAATTACCTGATCCATAACCTGAATTATTTTATCCATAACAAACAAAAGATGAAGCAGTGTCATTGCGTTAAATGGGCATTTGCAGTGTTCTTAAATACAAATGTCAACCTTTTCAATTTTAGTAGTTTCTCAAACTCTGAAGATGACTTTTAAGTCGAAAACGTTTAATTTTTAAACATTTTCAATCATTCAAAAAATCTTTAACATTATCATATACTTTTACCAGGCGAGTTAGAAACATAAACGTCATCATTCACAAACAGAACACACATAAGATAAACCAAAAACAGTGAAACTCTCGATTCCTCTCTAGACTTTAATCATTCTCATAAGGCTTTGAGTGGAATTTCAGGAACATTTAACAATGTTTAATAACAAAGCAATAACTTACCTGAACCATTTTCAGAAGAAGAGTTACTGTTCCAGTAGGTTATAATATACTTGTAATCAAGCTGGTTACAAGAGCCTGCCATTTCTGATAGCATGAGCCACGCAGCCTGCAAAAAAACATTTGAAAGTCTACAAGGTACGATAATTATGCAATAAAAAACAGGGTTTGTGTTTGCGGGCATAAACATGTTTTGGGCCTGACTCAGACATATTTTAGCCAGAGCAGAGAAGGGCCAGAAACATATTTATGCCTAAGAACATAAACTCTATAACTATTATTATCACTTTGAAGGGCATTGGAAAAATAAAAACTGAAACAAAACAGTCTGAACAATCACTGAAGATTTGGGCGGGCTAAATGTATTTTGGTTGTTTTAGTGTCAACCAACTATATAAATGGACAAAATAGCATTAATAAAATAAATTTAGAAAATAACTTAAAGAAAATACATTAACTATATAGAATAGGGTGCTTACTGATTGATGACAGACGTATATTAGCTTAGTCAATCAAAATAAAGTACTAGTATAGTACTTCATTTATGATTTATACTAAATCCTTAAACATAACAGACAGCCTTGCAATACAGCGTCAAATCCACTCACTTTATTGTGATCTGTGTTTATGTGAGAAGTCAAGGATTTCACCATCGATGAATTCAGCTTGCCTTGCTTAGCCCAAAACTGACAAGCCGCATGGATGTACCGTCTGTGGGTTTAAGAGGATAAAACATGGCTTTATACTTTAAAGTTACAAAAACAAACATGACCATATTTTCATTTTAAAAAGTTAATTTTGCAAATTGTATAAACTCTTCTAGACTTAAAATCATTCTATAGACAACTGATCATCACAAAAAGCATGAAGGTTTTATTTTTTCATTCTTTCACTGTGGTTGCTCAAAATATTTATTCATTCACTAAACTAATGACTTGTGATCAGGTTCAGTTAAATCCCTTTTGGTATCTGTTCCAAATGTTTTCCATTAAAAGATTGCAATTAGACCTTTAAATGACTGCTTCAATTTTACTTTCTATTTTATATGGATTTTTAAACCCTTCTTTTCACATCATACTACAAAGAAGGTAATGAAATGTGACTGCGCACCACCATGAGATAAAAACTATATAATGGAAGCTGAATATAAATTAACAAGGTCGAGATCAAACTATGATATTGACTGACGATTACCTACAAAGGATCAGCAACTGATGCCGATTATAGGGATGGTAATAAAATTTTCAAACTTGGGTTTTCAAAATTACGGTGAGCTTCCCGCAGACAAGAAGTCCCTTTAAATACCTCAATTCCTGTCCCTTAGGTCCAGCTACGACATCTAGCAGGTCCCAAGTGAGATGGTGACAGCTTGCTGTTGATCTGCACAAAAAGGTTAAAAATAGCATACTTATAGTAAGTTAAGACCATTTTTGAAGCACGTAGGCATTCTTAAGAAATCAAAAAACTTCCTTGAAGGTTTGTACCTTTCATGTTTAACGATGTTTTTGAGAATGATCTCCTCAAGTAGTTGGATGCACTTCTCTTGAGCTGTAGTTTCTCGATCCATCACTAAAGGCAATATGCCATCTAACCATAACCTTAACAAATATTTAAACTGTTAGCAATTATTATTATTATTACTATCATTATTACTATTATTATACGCATTGTAGGGCCTTGACTTGAGCGTACATGTGGATGTAAGCAAGTAAGGTCGTTTGTTGGTGTTGAGAACGTGCGAAGATAAAAGTAGTTATTTAGCATTTCCACAATTAAAAAACTCTAAATATTATCATCCTTATCATTATTATTATCATTACTATCATCATCATCATCATTATTATTATTATCATTATTATTATTATTATTAGTAGTAGTAGTAGTAGTAGTAGTAGTAGTAGAATTAGTATTAAGAACTTGTTTCTTGTCTCTGCATGAGTTTGGATATATTACTAAATATTATTACTTTTATAAGAAATAGTACACAAACAGCGGTGACAAACATTAGAAATAAACGCATAATTTGAAATTATCTTTTACTTAACGTTTCGTATGCTTCTACGTACATCATCAGAAGTGACGGCTAATAGTACAAAATTTGAATTTAAACATAGAGGAACACTAACTTATTAACTATTATACAACAAAAAGGTGACAAAAAAGGAAATAAAAAGTAAAATTAATAAAGGCACAACTTTTCGCTGCTAACATATTCATTTAAAGACGGCTTTAAATCTTTGATTAACTTTGATTAAAACCGAACATTTTAAAGCCCTGATTAATGGTCATCATATGTCGGCACTTGCGGTCCATGTTAAATCAACTGGTCACAGTTTAAAGTGGGATCATTTTCAAATTTTAGAAAGAGAGCGATCTGACTTTCACTGTAGAATAAAAGAGACACTATTAAGCAAAGATTTAAAGCGTATTAAGCAAAGATTTAAAGCGTATTAAGCAAAGATTTAAAGAGTTTCTAGATTTGGTTTTCTTCTTTAAGGCCACCAATAGTATTGTCTCTGTTTCACATGACGTGCTCCCAGAACGCATCGTTCACACGAGGCTCACAAGATCAGGGGCTAACAGTGCAAAATCCTTCAGACCAAAGAAATGCCGTACTTCTACTTACCAGCGCTCGTTTTTTGTAAGAACCTCTAGAATCTGGAA
>JANCMA020201247.1:0-13314 GCA_024336925.2 Zoanthus solanderi | reverse complement strand
TTTATGATTCTCAAATAAAGACATTATGAGCTATAGAAGTGCGTAAAAAAAAATTTCATTTCATAGGCACTTTAAATTAGGCGTAAATTCACGCTAAAAATTTCACATTAAATTTGCCTAATTAAATATGCAAAAAAAATTTTGATTGACAGGTGTCAATGATATCTCCAAGATCATAGTCAAGCATCACTCCCTCCCCCTCAGGAAAAATTCTGCGCATGCGCACCCCGCGCGGAAATTCCCCGAGTGATCAAAAAAAAAATTTCGAAAAAATGAAAAAATTTTTTTCTAGATCTATGTTTTAATTATCAAAAAAAAAAATTTTCCCAAAAAAAATGTTCAACCCCAAAACTGACTTAAAAGATACCAAAGTAATTTCAGATTCGGGTATGGAAAGTCTTTTATCCAAAGTACTCAAAGCCATCGCTCGTGCGAATGGCATCCAAGGTTGGGCTCAAATGACTAAAGCTAAACTACTTGAGGCTTTACAGCCCGTCGAAATCATCTTGGAGAACCTCAGAGTTACCGAGCTGAGACCTCTCGCGAAATTACGAGGGGTCGAAGGGTATAAAACAATAAATAAACCAGAACTTCTTGAGGCTTTGAGCGCACTAATACCTGAGGTTGAAGTGCCCCTCCGGGGGGTATCTAAGCCCCCTGGTAAACTTATCTTCACGTCTTTAAAGCGGCTAATGGAAAATGCTTCCGAGGCAGTGATGTTTGAAGTCAATAAGTTTGAAGAATGGGTACTATCTAAGGCTCCAGAGCTGGGTAAAAATAGGTCAAATAAGATAGTAAGAAAGAGGATAAATAAGAAAGTCAAAGAACTAAAGAAGAAGATAAAAGATGAATTTGATAAAGCTATAGAATTCATTCAGAAGTAGTTTTTAAGGGTTATCTGAAAACCTACAAGATAGATGGGAAGAGAGGGATAGATCCTAAGATGTTCATCGTTAATGTAAAACCTAAAGTCCTCAAGCTTATAAGAGGAAAAGAAAACCCCATTAAGATTAAGTTTAGGTTTTTATGTAATTTCGCTAAGGAAAACCCTGCTACTGGCCAAATAGATACGAATTCAGGTATCTTTAGCAATAAACCATTAATAGTATCTGAATCGACTAATTTATCTGAATTATACAATACACTTACAGAGCAATTTCTAAAATCAATTGAAAATTTTCAGAACCAAAGTTCGGGCTGGCAGTTTCATGAAGTAGAATCCTTTAGCATAAACATCGACCCATACTCCCCCACATCTGGAAGCTCATATATTCCACTACCGAAGTTTTTAGTTGACAAGAAGGCTATCATTAATGTCATAAACAAAGATGATAATGAGTGCTTCAAGTGGGCGGTTACCTCTGCGGTATACCCTCAAAAGGGCCATCCTGAGAGGCTAAATACCCGCATGAGAGAGAACTCGAAGAAGTTCAATTGAGATGGAATAGAGTTCCTAGTTGATGAGAGGGGTATAGAAAAATTTGAGAAGCAGAATCCTTATAAGATTAACGTGTTTGAATATAATAGAAGACCAAACCCAGTTAGATTCGGTGGAGATCATGGCCCTAATGTGATAAACTTACTCCTCATATCCAATGACGAGACGAACCACTACTGTTGGATTGAAAATATGAGTCGACTAATATCTTCTGAGTTTAGTAAAAACGGACACCAACGTGAGTACTGTCTAAGATGTATGCACTCCTTCACGACATTGAAAGCATTGAAGGATCATCTTTAATATGCTCGGAGCATAATCCAGTTAGGATGGAGATGCCGGTAAACAAAGATGGGAATCCGTGGAAAATTTCTTTTATACATTATTTCAAGAAAATGCGAGTCCCATTCATAGTCTATGCCGATTTCGAATGTTTCACAGAGAGCATCTCTACCCGCACTCCAGACGATAGTCGAAGCTATACTGAGAAGTATCAGAAACATAATCCATCTGGATTCTGCTACATTAATAATAATCAAATGTTTCGATGACGGTATTTTCCCTCCCAAGCTGGTGAAACACACAGCTGCATCACCAGTCCAGGATATTTCTCAAATATTTGTTGACAGACTAGAAGTGGATCTCAAGAAGATTTACGAAAATTTCCTCACGTCAATAAGAAGATAATTATGACGACAGAGCATGAAATAGCATACATAAAAGCTACCCATTGTCACATCTGTGACGGTGTGTTAGGGAAAGATAGAGTTCGTGATCACTGCCACTTAACGGGAAATTTTAGGGTGCCGCACATAGTCAGTGTAACCTAGATTTCGAAGTCCCAAAGTTTGTCCCAGTAGTCTTGCACAATCTATCAGGATACGACGCTCATCTCTTTATTGAGAATCTCGGCACAACAAAAGGAAAAATCAGATGTCTACCTACCAATGATGAGAAGCATATTTCCTTCTCAAAAGATATTGTGATGAGCACACCCAAAAACAAAGATGGTAAGACCTTCGAAAATAAACTAGAAATTAGATTCATAGATAGCTTTAGGTTCATGCAAACATCTCTTGCTAAATTGGTAGAAAATCTACCTAGTCGATCCTTCAAGAATCTGAAGCGCTTTTATAAAGGTGATAAATTTGAGTTACTGAGGAGAAAGGGTGTCTTTCCTTACGATTGGTTCAATAGTTTCAAAAAATCAATGCAAATAAACTTCAACCCATAGATGCCTTCTATTCAAAACTATAAGATTGTGGTATAACATATGAAGATCATCGCCACGCTGAAAAAGTTTGGGAAACTTTTGAAATGAAGACGTTAAGAGAATATCATGACGCTTACCTCATATCTTACGTACTTCAACTGGCTGATGTAGTCAAAAATTTGAGCGATTTTTGCATGGAAAATTATGAATTAGACCCAGCCTGGTATTACACTGCGCCAGGACTAGCATGGGATGCGCTGCTGAAATTGACGAAGGCTGAACTGGAGCTTATAACTGATCCTGAGATGTTACTGATGATTCAACGAGGGATCAGAGGAGGTGTGTCTATGATCAGTACTCGTTACGCCAAGGCTAACAACTAATATGTGAAAGACTATGTCTCAAGCCTCCCCACAATATTTATACCATACCTTGATGCGAATAATCTTTATGGATGGGCTATGTCGCGGAAACTTCCTATCAAAGGGTTCGAGTGGTCGTTACGAGAAGAGATAATAAACGGAAATTGAAGAAATATTCATAGAGGTTATATTGCTGAAGTTGACTTGAGATATGGAAAACATCTTCATGACCTCCACAATGACTACCCACTCGCCCCAGAGAGCAAGAAAGTCAATAAGGTTGCATGACAAACTGATCCCGAACCTCCATAAAAAGACTAAATACGTTCTCCACCACAAGGTCTTGAAATTTTATGAGAAACTAGGACTTGAAGTTACTTAGGTTCATCGAGTAGTCAAGTTTGAAGAGGCTGAGTGGATGAAGCCATACATCATGCTCAACACAAAACTCAGAGCTCAAGCTACTAACGACTTTGAAAAAGAATTCTTCAAGTTAATGGATAATTCAGTCTTCGGGTAGACCATGGAGAACATTAGAAATAGGGTTGATGTCCAGTTGGTTACGAGTGAAGAAGAAGCTCGTAAGCTTATATATTGCCTCTGATGTGTTTAAGAAGTTTGACATGAGCAACTTTCCAGAGGATCATCCTTCTGGAATTGCCACTGATGCTAATAAAAAGATCATAGGTATGTTCAAGAATGAGGCCGGCGTCAACAAATAGCAGAATGTATTGGCCTTAGACCGATCTTGCATTCGTATCTGATGGACCAAGGTCATGAAGAGAAGAAATGTAAGGGTGTAAAGAAGTCAGTGGTAAAGAAGAGCATCTCCTTCGATGATTACAAGAGCTGTCTTTGGAGCATACAAATATCTTACCCTAACCCCAGGAGGTAATCTCATTTCATCAAGTCCAACAGGTCTATTGTAATTAACGTTTTTGACGTCAACTTCTTTTAATTTAATAGCATTGTCAAGCTCTGTTCCAGTGATACGTCTTGGTTGACTATTCATAGCTTTCAAAACTTTGGGCAGCCTCTTTACCCATTCTCTCGACCTCACTTGTCCTCCTTCGGCATTGTCCATTAACATCTCTTGCGCATATTGATGACTGTATAATCTTTCAGACAGAATACTATTCGCCCGCTCTACCACAGCTTGAGCTCTATGGGTTTTAGCTTCACTTCGTTGTATACGAACATTATGTCTTTTCATGAGATTAGTCACGTCTCCCATGAACTCCTTCCCAGGGTCAACGATGATTGTGTTAGGAAATGAAAGCTTTCTCGAATAGATTTTTTCAACGCTTTGGCAACATTACTTGATTCTTTACTCGTCAATGCTTGAGCATCAACTTACCTTGAAGCAACGTCCACCACAACCAATGCATATTTGTAAGTCCTTAGCCTTATAGTATCATGGGTCAAAAATAGCAAATCAGCCTAGTGACGTCATCGTTCCAGGCAGCGTTGGACTCCTCTTCAATGTGAATGTCGCGGGTCATGCCAATAACACTCTCGTAACTTGGTGACAACCCTATGTTAAATTCGGTGGAGGGGTTCTGCAGATTACTGAACGTTATGATCTCCTTCAAACATATAACGACCTTTTCCTCTCCAAGGAAGATCGATAGGATAGACTCCAGCAAGGTATCTCATCAGTTAACATGCGAAACCTCAGAACGAATGCTGGAGACAAAGTCACCATAGATGCTGGAGAGGTAGCCCTCGCGTCTATTCATAATACCAAGTATCGCATACCTTTGGAACATCTGATTCTGAATGGCCATGGAACCTTCTACCCAAAAGCTCTCCCACATCAGCTGTCGTTTTAGTTGACATTCGCTCCCGTGACGGAAATGGTCATCTACTCTGACGTCACCAAGGCTCCAGACGTTAAAATCAACGTTATTTGGTCGATTGGAGCAATTGAATATGAAAAAAGCCGTAAAAACATTGAAGGGTTCCAAATTTGTTATCCTATGACATCATCCTCAACTTTAAATAACCCAACCCCAGCTGAGATGGCAACTCTTCATACCTTTAACATGATATGGGAAACAACCGTGGACGCTCTTAAGGAATTCTGTGAGCAGAAAGACTGTAAGGAAAATGGGTTCTGGAATCAAGCAAGAGACATACCATGTAAGGAAGATTGGACTTATGCGGTCAAACCTTTGTATGACTACAGCAACACAGTCAATCAGAAGACTGGGGGAAAGTATAAGGATTATACCAAGCCCATGCGAGCTTAAATCAAGTTGCTGACGAAGGGTAAAGGCAAAGACATCAAGTGTGAGACTAATATCTTTGGACCTGGAGACAGGAAGAAATCACCCTTTAAGTATATTGGAATTCATGGCGCTTGTCATCCCGTTGTACATTAGGATAACATTTTCTGGGGACCTCACGGACAGTCTAGTTATGGGGCATCTATCCGCCTATGGTTGACTGAGATGAACTTCACCCCTAGTGTGAGAAAAAGATCTGTATACCACAAACGCATGCTTCCACCAGTACAAGAGATAATGATGAAATCACCTTGTCAAATGACAGTGATTGAAATCCACTTAAAGGAATGATATCTATATGTTGGTAGTACCTTCACTACCCGCTCTCGCGAGCGATAGCTTTTAGCACTTTGGATGTTCCATCATGCAACTTTTGATTTTGTGTGACTACTTAAAACACGTAAGTAGTGACTTAAAGGTTATCTAAGTAGCAACTAAAACATGTCTGAAGAAGCTGTTGAACAAATAACCAAGGTTCCTACAGAGCTTCAAGGTCAACCTCCTAAGAAGGAAAAGCACCCGAAGAAAGTTGCTGCAGGTAAGAAGCTTGCAGCGTATAACAAGGAGGCTAAAGAAGCTCTTGATAGAGAGAGGAAGCGTGAAGCTGAGAATAAAAGTGAGGTGGGAAAGGTTAATACAACTAGAGGAGGAGAAGGTACATCAGAGTCCTTATCTGAGAAAAATGAAGGATGGCAAACTACTGCCATAGGTGTGCTCGTGGTGGGGCTTACAGCTGCCAACCTGTTATTACGATATTGGGATATGCATAAATCGGGGGTATCGCCTGCTTCCTATTCACAATCAGCGCCTCCACAAAATACACCTGAACCTTCATATGCAACGCTGATGCAACCTTCAAAGATACCAGTACCCACTCCAAAAGTAGGCCTGCAATGAAAGCAATTTAAAAGGATCACTTTCTTCACCTATAAAGATAATGTCGGAGAATAAGCTTGTCAAAACCTTGGCTGACGCAGGGACCCTCATGGCTCTCGTAGCTGGAGTTGGATACATCGGGAAGAAGGCTCTGAAGGAAAACTTTCTTGGAGATCCTAGCTCAAGCGTCATGAACTACTTAAAGTTCACCGGAGTTCTAACAGGATCCATGTTTCTCAAAACCTATTTAGATGATATGAAAATGTTACCTAAACCATGAGCTGTGACAAATTTCTAAAAAATCTAAAAGACGCTGCAGTCTTTCTTTCACTCGTTGCAATAGTTGATACCATTGCAGTGAAAGCAGCACGAGAAAATAACATGGCTGTCCTCTCGGCTTACGCAAGAATCACCGCGGCTTTTATTGTTGCCTCGTCTGTGAAGAAACTCATTATGGAAGAAGAAGAGGAATATGACGATGAAGATGAAGATGAAGTTGAAGATGAAGAAGAACACGAAAACGCTTTAGAAGAAGATAGCAAAAACAAGTAAAAGATGGCATCAGTAGCGATGTTGGTGGGAGGTGCGATTCTTTATGCAACAACCTTTGTTGGATGATCTTACCTCGCGAAGTATTTATCGGGTGATAACTCGAAAGATATTTTGTATGAAAAAGAGAGGCATGACAAAAGCCATAGAAAAATACCAAAACGATTACGTCGCATATCAGCAGAAGAGGCAAAAGTTCCTTGACTGTGAAGATGAAAATAGACGTAACAATGCTATTGCTTCTCGTAACTTTGCAAACAGTGATGAGGCTCTGAAGTATCATAATAGGACTCGTGAAGATGAAAATCTGTCTGATGAACCCCCTCAATTCTCAGACTATTACAGACCTTCCAAAAATCACAAATTAGGTGAATTGGTTTACGTTGGAGGTAGCATGTTTGCTGTGGAATATATCGTAACTAGGTTTTTATGAGTAAGATGGCTTAAAAGTCTTCTATGTTGGAATTCAATATAGAAAACGATGGCAGAAGGTGGTGCTGAAGATATTTTAGATGTAACAAAGCTTAATGAAAGAGATGGTATTATAGGAGATGACGATGATGAAAAGATGCCGTTAGATTCTACTTCTAAACCTCCTAAACAAAGAATATTAGATGGTGAAAAATATGAATCTGTACCCATAACTTCTACTTCTCGACCTGAGTCAACTGAAGAACAAGAAACCTCTTTCGGGGGAGTTGATGCTCGAATAAAAGTGTCGGAGGATAGTATGTACGAAGCTGATACAAGACTCATTGAAATTTTCCCAACTTTAACCCTACCAAGTATAAAGTTATTGCTAAGATTGATGAATACGGTAGGGTGATTGGAAGGAAAAATTCTAGACATTATACACTCATAAATCGGGCTGGTAGTTTAGGAGTTTTACTCAAGGATTTACCAAAAGAGTTTAGAAAATCTTTAGGTAGACCTGCTAAAAAAGTTTTCAAGGATAATGAGGCTGAGGATAGAAGGCTTGCTGAAAAAGAGAAACAGCTTGTGGCTGAGCGTTAAATACAAGCTAAAGCAGAAAAAGATCATGCGATTAGAGTTAGAGAGTTTGATGAAAGAGTGAAAATTTTGTACTTGTATGATTGTTTGACGCGATTCGGTTTGAACAGTCAGATGAGAGAGATTTGGTTTCTACAATCGTTTTGCTTGATTTGACGAATCTCTGGAGAATTGAAATTTTGATCGATTTAAAAAAAAATTCGCGTGCATTAGTTTGGTGTTACTTTGAAAGCTATTTCATAAAAACAATAAAACACACATTTCTATGGATTTACCGGCATAATAAACCACGCGGGATGTTGGGAGAAGAAGAGAAAAGTTTGTAAATCCCGAGCCAAAGGCGAGAAAAGTATGTTTTATTGGTTATAATGCAGACAGACAGTGTTTTTTTATTTGGCGTCGTATACAAAAAGTACATAAACGTTTATCCAAATAAGCTTAAAATATAAACTAAATTCCTAATCATACGTGAATAACAAGTTATTAGATTAATAAGGGGGGAGGGGTGTTAAGTTCTAAGATATGTCCCTTTTGCTGTCTTTCTCTTTTCTTTTTTCGAAGCATTCGAAAACATGTTTTGCTATTAGTTTCTGTATTTTTTTTTCTTATGCATCAGTCAATTAACCCCCCTCCCCCCCTCGGGCCTGGATCCGGGATAGTAGAGGAAATGAACGCTCTATTGAACAAAATTGTTGCCTAAGGTGGAGGTTATTGTCAATAATTGAACCCCCACCTCGATATACAGTAGATGCAGTGATATTGAGTTGTTTTTCTTCCCTGTTGTTTCTGCAATAACTGAAAATTGGAGCAAATACAATGTAACTGCCATACTGTAACTATCTGAACATCTGGTCAGATGAGTTACCTGAGCGAACATTCTGAGTTAGATACTTGACAGGGTTTTAATTGGTGAGGTGTTCAATAAAATTTGGTTTTGCCATCGGGTTACTCTGCCTAGGAGTCCACTCTGTATACCCATGATGCTATATACCCGTTTGTTGCAAGATGCATGGTACTTCAGTAATATGCTCCCATAGACACAACATCCAACAACAGAGAAAGGCTCATATTTTAATCAAGTAAATGGAAAGACAAACATTGAAGGCACACACTCTTGACTTTGTTTTCCTATTAGAGGGTTAAATCATACTTAAATTTCATACAGGTTTGTTTGCATTTATTTTTTTTTTCAAATCATTATATTTGAAAGATTGGAACAAACTAATTTATGTGAAAGAAGATTCTACAAAAGAATGCTAAAGAAGAATTCTAAAAAAGACTTCTAAAAAAGAATGATTGGTTAACTACAGTAGGTATTTTTTGTGGAATACCCAGTTTTATCAAAAGCAGTATACTTACGCTGATTGGATAAATAAGAGAGTGCGGATTTTACGCAAACATGAAATGAAAGCGTCCTTTCGACTTTAAAAAACTTGTAAATGACAGACTCTAAATTTACTCCTTAAATTGAAGAATTTCCAAATTTTGAGCTTAAATTTCCATTGTTAGACCGGCTGAAAAACCAGCTACAGAACTTTAGTGCATGCATGAGCACTCGCAGTCGACAACTTGAACTTCACTGAGTAATTAATATTAAACAAGACAGCATTTTACTAATACTAATACAGCAAGTCCACAGACCTAGAAATGGATGGTGTTGGAAGACATCGGGAGCAATTGCATTAACTTTGAAAAGCAGACAATCCTCTAGAAGAGCAGCGAAGAATGTCAAACAAGTTCGCCGGATTCAGCAAGACAACTGCAACTATTACAAATTCCAGACAAGCAATGACACCGCAGAATCAAACTCAGTTCACTAGTTGTCCTTTGCCTCGTAAACGAGCATTGCAAGTCCGCCAAAGGACCAGGACACCGTTTTCCCAAGTTGCCTGATAGATGCTTTAGGAGGTTTGTACAGTTAAGAATCTTTAAAAACTCTTCAGTATACAGTCACTATGGTCAATATGCCGATCGACATGCAGGGTATTTATTTTACCCTTCGGTTCCACTTTGTTATTCTAAAAAGTGACCAAACCAGCTTTCCGTTTAAAATTATATGCGCGACTCGAGTAATATCGGTTCTTCGCGTGGAATTTAGCATAGAATTCCCTTGTCAGGTAATGGATTTACTTATAAAGTTTAAAGTTTTTGACATAAGGGAAATCAAGACTGCACTAAAATAAGATCTGAAAATTCGTGTCCATCCCCCAATCTGCTAAACATGCTAACTATAGCTTTAGAAAAAATGTTCGTGTTGACACAAGCTTCTTTTTCTCAGTTCCTAACGGGAATCGAACCCATGACCTTCTAATTACCGTTCAGGCGCTATACCCACTGAGCTACAGGAACTCACGTAGGGACGGGTCACTGAACTTGGTTCTTATAGATAGAATGTCGGGTATATGTCCTGCTAACTGCTGGCTCAATATATCCATATATACGTTTATAAATTAGTAGTTGTATATTCAGCTTGGAAATAACTATAGAAGAAATGTTCGTGTTGACACTAGCTTCTTTTTCTCAGAAGAAAAAATTTCTGAGTCCCTAACGGGAATCGAACCCATGACCTTCTGATTACCGGATTTTTCTTCTGAGAAAAAGAAGCTTGTGTCAACGCGAACACTTCTTCTATAGTTATTTCCAAGCTGAAGATATTTATAAATCTATAGCTTAATTGCAACACATAATGATATTAGCTTAAACTATTTTAAAGTTAAGGTTGACGTTTTTTGATATAGCGAAAACTTGCGTGTGGAGCATATATGTGGCAAATAATTGTTCGAAAGGCAATACTTATGCACGCTACCTTTAGTTGTCTGAATTATTTGTTGTACGTACCCACTGGCATCCTAAATTCCTTTTTTGTAAATATTGATATTAAAATTTCATTCAAGGTAAACTTTTGAACAAAGGTTTTTGACTGCCCATATAGGATCTTCATTGAAATTTATAAAATAATTTGGATAGTACGTGCGTTTTGATTGGTCTACAAGTGTATTTTCAGTCATAGCGCTATGAAGCACGAAAATGACGTCAGCAATATGTTTAACAGTCTCCGAGTTGTGAAAATTTACAGTACGCGCTTCGTATATCGTCTATCTCTTTGTTAAGACTGAAAATAATTTTATATAAGAAATAAAGCATGTTGTCCGTGCCTTCATAGCCTGTTGAAAACCTCGGTAAAGTTTGTGAGAATTCTCAAGCAGGTGAAAACCCTCGACTGCGTCTCGGGTTTTCACTGATATGCTCTCGAATTCTCCTAAACGTTCGCCTCGGTTTTCACCAGGCTATGAAGGCACGGAAAACATGTTTTATTTCTTAAATGTGATGTAAATTATACTTGTAAGCTAAACCTACATTACTTTCACATGCAGGTTTTTTCCTTGTTACAAATTGATTACCGTAGGAGTATGATTGTATGGATTATAAAATCAAAGGTATATTGTGGATGCTGGTGAAGTGACCCGAACTCCCTCGACTTCTTACGACAAGCATGATTATTGGCTAAAGTCACGAACGAATAAGAATTGGTTCAGTGTTTCTCAGTGACTTCTAATCGATTAGATGAGCAGTGATACCATTGGATAAAATGGATTTCTATTGTTCCTCTTTCGCCCTCACCACAACCATTCCAATGCTCGTGGATTTTTCACTCGCAAAAAGAGTTAAGATAAGTATCAAAAGGGACGTTACGGAATGAGGACGGCGACGCCGGCGACGACAGCAAAGAACAATAGTAAATACAATAACTGCACGTTGGAATGTATCGAGCTTAGCACGTACACAGAGTTGTCGCCAAAATTATAACGTGAAAAGACCTTTTTTAGAGTTGTCGAGGTTACGAGGACGTAACAGTAAAAGCTTTCTTAGTATTTGTTTAGCTTCATGAAGAAACATTTAATCGTTTTTCTATTCATAACGTTTAAGACAAAGAAACGAAACCCAAATGACTCGCACAAAGAAGTAAAGAGCGAAGCAGAAAGGTGGCTTTTCTTAGCTGTCGTCGTTCACGTTCCTGTCCTCGTTGCTTAAGGTCCCTAAAATCTAAAGGAAACATACTTTCTTTCCGTTTTTGTATAACTTGAAGTACGGCATGGTATTAACTCCTTCAGCGTCTGCAATCTGTAGGTAACAAGTGAAAACATTAACTGTAAAAACTTTCATGCAATCAAATGCACATGCGTACGTGTTACGATACATTTATTAAATTATCTTCATCTTGCTTATATTAATACGGGTGGGGGGCATGGCTGGCGCAGTTGATAAGATCACTGCCTTCCGATCACAAGGGCCCTGGATCCTGGCTCTGCCGAGATTTGAATATTTGCGTGACCTTCTTTTCCGCCTAAGCTATCTCAGTTTTCCTTCTTTCCCGGGTAGGTAAATGAGTACTAGCGTCTACTGGGAGCTAACCTTTGATGGATTAGTATTCCATCCAGGTGGAGTCGAAGACTCTCATTCGCTTAACACTACAGTCACCGCTCCAGTGCCGGCCCCATAGGTCACTAGGCTCGTGAAGGATTTAGCTTTACTTTAATACGATTTAGTCTTTGAAAATGCTCCTAAAAATTTTTATCTCGCCTGTAAATGGTAGTAAACTGCCATTTGAGTAGCTAATAGAATAATAATAATAATAATACTATTATTAATACTAATAATTAATACTATTATTAATACTAATAATACTATTATTTAGTAAAACAGATGTCATTAAAGACTGTTATGAGTGTTTTGTTTAGAAATAGACGTACGCGATGGCCGAAAAAAGATACAACTGACGGTAGTTGCTAGTTGCTATAAATTCGTCACAACCGGTAACAATAGAAAATAGATAAACAAGGAAATTTATACCTTCAATTTCAAGATTCTTCCGAATACATTTAAATCACTCAAAAACCGTGCTCCTCCCTTTTAGTCATTCTTAAAAAGAGTAACTCTATACCACTTTTGATTCATGTAAAACAAAAAATATTTGGCTACTTCACGCGTTCCAAGCGCGAAATATTCCGAATGTTGTTCATTGTTCACGCATCAAAAATTTTACGGATCACGGGAAATTAAATTCGTTTTTAACGCATCACGGATAAGCAAAAACCCAATTACACGTCAGGAAAACAGTATAGGTACCCTTCTTCAAGTAATCCTTGAAAATGTAGCTACTGTAATTAGCTTCCTTTGTTATCCTGTTAATTCATGCTCTTGGGGCAGAAATAGATGCACAATTTAAATGCATTATAAAAATACTAGTATAACAATTACCAGCGGTAAAACAATCGCTATCGAGCTTTGTTGAAGAAAGCAGTATTTACTTCTTTAGTGTCACCAACAGCGTGAAAGAGTTGATATGCCGACACGACCTCGCTCAGGGTTTGAGATAAGTCCTTCATTAGTTATTTCTTCTCATAATTTGACACGGAAGTAATTTCGCAGTTGTGGTCGTTGGAAAAATTAATGCATAATAAAATATTGATGATTGACTGAGACCACTTTGCCACTCGTATAAAGGAGAACTGAATGCTAAAACTAACCTATTTTTGTTTGAATCTATTGGTATAGTAGATTAACTCTGTGAAGTTT
>JANCMA020201143.1:0-13315 GCA_024336925.2 Zoanthus solanderi | reverse complement strand
CAGAGCCAGGATCGAACTGGGGACCTTGTGGTCGGAAGGCAGAGATCTTACCAACTGCGCCAACCATGCCCGCCCATTTAAATTTACCAAATAAGTAATTTAAGCTATCAATTTCCAAAAGTACGTAATGTTCGCTTAGTAAAAATATATTTATTATAAAAGTCTAGCCCTACGTTTTATAGTCTCCTTTATAAAAAAAAATAGGTTCTCATGCTCAAAATTTACAGAACCAAAAAGTGGTTTCCGACAGTTTCCCATGAATCTGATACAAGGTACTGAAAACTGGTTTCTGAAAATTTCTGAAATCTCAATGCCTGTGAGTTATTCAAGATTTTGATTTATGCAAATTAGAGGACTTGTGACGTCACATACTCTTTGTAATGAGTATAACAACTGTAAAAAGTTTTAGTTCTACACAGAAAAAAGTATTCAGAGATATTTCAGTTTTTGTGATTTTACATAATTTTGTGTCCACTATGTGACGTCGCAAGCGAAAACACAAAATTATGTAAAATCACAAAGTTCCTTAATATGGCCCACTGTGACATTTCCATGGCAACACAATGAGCTCCAAGCCCTCTCCACCCAAAGGGTAAAATTAGAGTTTCTCTCTCCAATAAGTGTTATTTGCTCTTGATGTTCATTCAGTGGGCGTGAGCGAATATGGCCATTAACACAGCACAGGCACAAGGAAGTCTGTTAGACTCTGGAGCAACAAAGAAGGCATTTTTCATTTCGGGAAGGTAGAGGTCTGGTAACAAGTATGTTGCTATGGTGACACATAACTACTATCACAATGTGTAGTTCTTGGAGCACATCAACCCTGCAAAATTTCAACCCTGCAGACTTGAATTTGCAAAGATATTCCATATTTTGTGATGTTATATAATTTTGTGTCCACTATGTGACGTCACAAGTCCTCTAATTTGCATAAATCAAAATCTTGAATAACTTGGCAACCAAGAGTGCCATCACAATAAAATAAACGTTGTTCTTCATCATTTTGAAAGCTCTTTTGAATAAGCTAATAAAAAAATTTCATTTCATATACACTTTAAACTGCAACCAAAACCATTTTCTGTCAACAAAAGCATTCAGTTCAGTTTTAATCATTACATGAGAGAACAAGCATTAAACAAAACAACTGTATGATACTTACGGATGAAACATACTGGCCAACATGATTCTTTCGTTGGTTTTAAGTTTTGGTCGCCCAAATTTCAACGAAATAGGATAATTCTCTGGATTTTGTATAACTTCCATTGCATCGATTCCATTCGCCAGCTTTCTTCCAGTCACCGACTCACCATTGATTGCCATGAGAGCATGTCCGACTGGTAAACAAAACACTACAAATGTATCTAAAGAACGTTTCCCAACGAAGATTTTTTTTTCAGGGGCAGGAAAGGGGTAAAAGAAGAAATGCAGATGTTTTGGATTAGTACCTTTGATTCCGTCTCGCTCTCCAAATGCAACAACAAGCTTTTCATCCTCTTTTAAAACTATCTCAAGTGGATAACTAAATGTTTTTTCTACTTCTCCCTTTGGTGTATAGTGATCATAGTGATAAATCAAGCCTCCAGCACGGTTCAAAACATAAACACTGTAAATTGTCATCTTACTACCAAGATGGCGACTATTCCCAGGCTTCCACAAAATTGATGAGTCGATGAGATCTGGTACGAGTTACCATGGCAAAAAAATATGGCGTCAAAAAAAGACGTTGTGGTATTGTTTTTGTTGGTTTCTTTCATTTTTTTGTTTTGTGTAAAAAGCTAGATAAAACTGGTTTAGCTTTGAAAAAAAAAAATGGAAGAAGAAGAAGAAAAGGGGGATGGGAAAGAAACACATGTAAATTCTTTTGAAAGACTCAAGCCAGTTCTGGACAGCATATTCGCAGAGGTGCAGGCAAACATCCCGGTTCTCGACTTAGATGAGTTTTCGGATGATGTAAGTTTGTAAGAACGTTTGTTTTTGTTTTCACAAAGATAAACATTGAATGAACAAGTACATCGTTTGAAGAATTTTTCTCGTGTATCAGTAAAAGGGCTAACTAACTCGACACTATAAAGTAGAAAAGAGAATTGATGAGGTGGTCAAAATGAAGATAAGAAAGTAAAATTTTACTAGCTCACGTTTATCAAAGGACTCTCTATGGTTGTGCTAGTTAAATAGGTCATTTTCAAATACTGAATGATTTTTGAACTTAATTTTAAATAAACAGTCTATAAAATCGCTATGATTGTGGTTTTAGTTGGTGTCTGCCAACATTTTCTGCAGCTTTATTGTAGCTCAGTAACAAAGTCGATACAAGAGGCTTTACCTTCAAGTTATAAATTGAAATATAGTAATAAAATCAAAAAGATATTTCTTACTTAATATATTGCTTGAAAAAGGCTTTTCTTTTTGTGAGCTGCCATTTACGTAAAACGTGTGAAATAATAGTCTCTTTACAGTACTGTAGTCTAAAATTGTTTGCACGATTACTTATTTTGCATGTTTGTTCTTGGTGTACCTAGTATTTCCCAACCACTTATTCAGCCATTTTTTCTCATCATCTAATATAAACAAATTTTTTTAACAAGGTATAAATTGCATATATTATATAAATTTGTTTTACACAGTTTGTGCATGTTTTTTGATGAAAAATAATTTGCCCACTTCCTTAAATTGAAGGAAGTGGATGAACATGTTCCAGTTTTCTCAAGAGGTGAATTACCTTCCATTGAAAGTAGCTCTGAGGATGAAGAAGAAACAGGCAAAGAGGTGGCAGCTGAAAATGTACAGGTACTAACAAAATAAATTTTCATAATTTAGTTTTTGCTGATGAACAATCTTCAGTATTACATTCTTTTATTTACTGTTCTTTGCGACACTGCTTAAATTAATGGATCTTGTCTAGGGATCAAATAAGTGAATGCATTTAAATGCAATCATTTAAAAGGGGGGTAAATTAAAAGGGTTTGCAGATCAGCGGATTTGGCCCAAAATTTTGTTTGGATTGCAGATTTCAACTACAATAATTTCAGCAGATTTGTGGATCCAATAAATGTGATGGATTCGGATTTTGGCAAAAAACTTGTGCGGATAAGCATAATTCTGGCCAAACTGCAGATCTCTCAATGGGCGACCAGGCACGCAAGATCTAAAAGGTTGACATATTTGGCACTAAAATTGCACAGATCGACAGATCCTGTACTCCCCTTTCAGCACCCCTTTTAAAACTATTTTTTACTTAAGAAATGAAACATGTTCTTCGTGCCTTCATAGCCTAGTAAAAACTAAGGTGAATGTTTAGAAGAATTTGAGACCAAATTAGTGAAAATCCGAGATGCAGTTGAGGGTTTTCACCTACAACTCAAGAATTTTCACAAACTTTGCCAAGGTTTTCATCAGGTTTTTCTTGGTCGTCCTCGCTCCTCTTGCCCTTCACTTCAAACTCCAATGCTTTTCTCAAAACATGCCCATCATCCCTCCTCAACACATGCCCGTACCATCTCACTCCATTCACCTTTGCCATCTGAGCCACTGTTTTCTTCAATCCCAACATCTCCATTAGGTCCTCTGTCCTGCTCTTTTTAATTATTTCTCCATCAGTTTTGCACCACACATTGCTCTCACCATTGCCCTCTCGGCCCTTCTCAAAATTACCATTATTTTTATTTTCCCTCAAATACCATGTCTCATTCCCATATAGCATTGATGATCTTACACAACTCCGATAGACCATTCCTTTAATCTTAAGTGAGAACCTTTTTGAGTCATTATTGGTGTCAGTATATAGCAATGCTGGAAACTAAAAAAACTTTTAAAGACGATTACATTCTGTGAGAACCATATATGTATGCACCAATGAAACAACTTTTACTTGTTACTGTAGGTTGCATGGGATGAAGTATCAGATGAAAAATGGGGAAGCAATAAAAGCCAAGGATCAGAGGACCTACTGTCAACACCAATGGCAGCAAACACTGTGCAGTTGAATTTTGGAGGACTAACAAACCTTGATTTGGAAGAAGTACTTGCTCAGTTTAACTTGGAACCATCTTGTGACTTTGATAGTTTGATGGCTGATGGCCGTGATGACAACAATAATGCAAGTGACCAGCAGAGTGAGAGCATTGCCTTGATGGAGGAATTAACAATTTTAACCCAGAAACAGCTTGATGATTCTGCACCATCACCAAAACTATTGCCATGTATTCTGCATAAGAACCTTAAAACAAATCATAACCTCATTGGAGAAGAATCAATTGCTTGCGATGTTACTGTATCAACTTGCTATCGTGATTCTTTAAGAACTGATTGTTTGCCTCACATTGTTGAAAACCACTTTGAGGTGAGTAGTTGTGGTACTGGCACAGATGAGAGTCACCTGCCGCAGAACACAAACCAAGATGCACATTGTGACACTAGTGATAGGCCGTTCAGTGTATCCAGGGGGGTATCAGCTTCAAGTTGTGGGGTGAACCATGTTAACAGCTGGAAAGATATTGCTACAGATGAAGATAGGGCCACTACAGTCTTCCTTGATCTGAGAACAGAGGTATGTCAGGTAATACTAACTGTTGATCATGGCCTTGTGATGCACATGTGATGGTATGTAAAATTATATACAATTGTCAAATTACGATCAATGTGTTGTGTGTTCTAAGAACTTTGCTTTATTTCATCAGGCTAGTGAACGAATTTCAACAGTTTCTCCCTTGTTGCAGAGATTATCAAACCATCATAACACAAATAATAAAGAGTAAGTATTTAGATGAACAATTATAAGCTATAAAAAGGAGTTAAAATCATGGCTAAACTGTACACCTAACAGTTAATTACCAGCCAATGATCAACTTGGATTATATGACTAACACACAATTTGAATTACCTAGTATGTAAACGGCTCTCATACAGGTTATTAAATGAAAACATTAGGTATATAAATCAATTTAGGACCTGAATGTTTACATCAGAGTTTGTTTACTCATAAAAAAAAACCATGAAAGTTGTTCAAAAACATTTTTGTATGGTCTTGGAAGCAGGCTTCAATGATTGAAATATTCGTAATTGTTACCGGGAATCAAATGATAGCTCAACAGTGTTGGTTTTGCGAAATTTCTATTGACTGGCAAAAGTTTCTAGTTTCTTAATTCTGTTTTCAAGTTATGTACCTTTCAATAACATAAAATTAATATTATACAAAAAAAACAGCAGTATACAAAATAGTTGAAAACTGAGAAAAACTCTATCTCGTTATTGCTAAATGTGGTATTTAACCACAACTGTGTGATATTAATTTTGAGCAATTAACTCTCAGTGTCTTGGAACTCTTTCAAACATTTATGTCAAACATTTCATTTGTATGAGTTCGAAAAAGAAAGTTTTGAAGTTGCTTGGAGATATGAAATCTTTCTTATTGTTACAGTAATGAAACATTTGACTTGTGTGCTCAAAGAGACATTTTTATCCCTTCATGGCCATATACAGTATCCAATTTTCACTGCCTCCTTTATGCCAATAGTCAATTGTAGTTGCCAAAATTTTCCACATCCTTTTAACTCTACAATTATAGTTTCATAATTTTTATTATTAGAAATATTATTAATAATTGCTTGTTCATTAATGAAAAAGTTCTTCAGATGAAAGTAGTTCAGATGATGAGTTTGATATGGTAGCAGCTAGAAGAGCAATAAAAGAAAATTGCTTTCAACTGAAACAGAAAAGACTTATGGAAGGTCATGTAACTGAACAAAGGAAGGTATGTGAACATTTGTTTCATCACTAATAGTACTGCCATCATCATTTCTGTCATCAATATCATCATCACTTTTCTCTCACAATCATCATCACCATTATCATCATTGTCATCATCATCATCATCATCATCATCAATAACTTCATCATTATTGCCAGCAACATCAATATTATTGTCATCAATGTCACTATATCATCATTGTTGTCAGCATCATCAATGTGATCATTATCATCATCATTGCTATCATCATAATTCGCATCACTGTCATCATTGTTGTCAGCATCATCAATAACTATCATCATTGTTGTCAGCATCATCAATGTTATCATTAACATCATCTTTGTGTTCATCATAGTTCATGGTTATCATTGTTGTCAGCACCATCACCATTTGACAAAGAAGTCATCATGATGAGTAAATAATACTCAAGGAATAGATGAAGCTAGGGTTAACATTTGAAAGCTACAGTACTTATAATTGTAACGAACATCAAAATTTCAACCCAGAGCTGTCTAAATTAAAGTTGCTGTGATCAAGTGCATCAACTCGATCCTTACACTACTTAATCCAAATGTCATGAGAATTCCAACATTGCATTGTCACTATTGGACACAATAAGAAGGTAGTTGAATTCAAATTAATGTTAATTATCCAGAAACTGTTAAATTTCTGTCATTCTTGTCCAACAGGCTGTCAACAATGGTACTGTTACGACTAATAATCAAAAGAAAACTGCATCCCACAATCCTTCAATGCAATTGTTCAGACAACGGGAAAACACTGTCTATAAACAAAATGGACATTTAAGAACGAGACTTGTAGAAACTACAAGCAAAGCAGAAAAAGAAAAACCACATAAATTAATTCCAGCCTTATCTCAATCAGAAAATGAAAAGCGTAAAGAAGTAACAGAAATGATGTTTCACCAGGCTGAATCATTGAATACAATGATGAATAAACAGGATATTGTTACTATTGTTGATTTGGAGGAGAGATCTGATTGTAAAATGAGTAGGAACAACAGGGAGTTGAAAGAGCACAAATTGCAACAGGAACAGGAAAGAGCCAGAAGACAAAGACTGCAGAAAAGTCTCGAAAATTTAAGACCAACTTCATCATCTGGTGGAAGGTACAATGCTTCCACCAATACACCAGTAATATTTGATCTGGTAAGTCAGTTCTCATGTCATTATAGTAGCATTCGCATTTGTTTTAGTCATTCATTTGCACTGTAAACTGTAGAAAACACATTTTTAACGTGGCTTTTCACACTTTTAATTTTGCAAAAGTGCTCATGGGTCGGTCTTTAGATTAGATAGAAATCCTCTCTTCAAAGAAGGATAGAATATGATTGAGAAACTTAAGAACAGTGTTTATAAAAATTACTCGTGCATATCTGCCTTTTTTCAGCCTCAGGTTACCCATAGTTATATTAGAGGAGAATATATAATATTAGTTATGGGTGCCCCAAGCAGATATATGTCAAATCACAGGTTTTGTTCATACAGTATACATAATAAATTATAATCACTCTGATTGTAAAATACTATATATGTTTCAAAATCTTACTTACAAAGTCTTGTAGTTTTTGGTGCACATTTAGAGCAATCTAGTTCACTAACTGGCAGCAGCTAACAGTGAAAGTGTAATCCTTGTTGGTGTGGTTTAAATGATAACTCAAGGATCGATATCAAAGTAATGAAGACAACTTTTGACCTTGGCGGTTTGTTTTCAAACATGTTTTGGCGTTACATATGCCATCATCATGCAGTGTGAATGTGCAAAGATTAAAGATGGTTTAAATAGCATATAAGAACATGCAAATGGAAAGGAAAAACAACTACAAAGTAGAAAAAAAAGTTTGGCATGCCTCACTTCTTGATTTAGTGCAGGGTTTATAGCCTTTTGATGTGCATGGCTTCTTTAAGCTTTAAGGGGATCTCCAGTCAAAAAACATTTCAGATCTAAATAAAACCTATTACCTTTATATGAAGGTCCTGAAGGGGTGTACCAATCTCATTTCCCAGCCCATTTTTTCCCAGATCCCACTTTGCAGTAATCTAATCCCATTCCCATTTTTGTTTTGATTTTTAACATTTTTTCCCATTCCCAGTGGCTTGAATCCCATTTTCCCAGGCCAAATCCCAATTCCCATTTTACCATTCAGGACCATCTTATTTAACTGCTCACACAGTATTTCGGTCAAATATTAACGAAGGAGAAATAACTGTTTTCAGCCGTTTATATCATGTTTTAATAAACCTTGACAACATGTTTTTAAAAGTTATTTAAAACTAATGTACAGGAAGCATCTTATGAGGAGCTGCTGGCAAGTCTTCCTGAATTATTGGCAGAAAGATCTTACCTTCTTTTGTCTGCAAAGCTGTCAGCTTGTGGAGAACTAGCAAGCGTCAGGAATGTTAGCAAGGCTGTTCCTAATGCTGACACACACATATATGCTAGTCTTCTAGCTTGGCTTTTAAGCATGGTTTCATCTCCAGATCGAGACAATACCCTAGATTATGCTCATATATGTGGAGCTCCTTTTCATGTGATTGGGTTACAACAAACATGGCGTGAAGGCCAGTTGGTGATTGACATTGGTATAATCAATAGAGCAATACAAGAGTTCCAAACTAAGACACAAGGTATGTTTCATATAGATTTCACAGCTGTAAAATTTAATAATATGCCACCTTTGTTCACTGTCCAAAATCCTTGTGCACGATTGGTCATAGACTAGTAAACATAGTTATGCTGGTTAGTGTGACAAATTAAAACGTATATAAATAGTGAATTAAAACTCCTGTCTTTGGTGCACAGTGTGTTAAAATATTGTGATCACCTTTGATTTTAGAAAATATAAGAATAATTTCTCAAAATCTGTCTTGTAGAATCTCATAAATTTCAATGCACGTTTAAAGTAGATAAGGAACTGATCCTTAAAGGCTAAGTAGAATCTTACAACAATTAGGTAAAAATGTAGGCCAAGATTCAATTTTAAAATAATCTTAATTTGTTTTAAGTAACCAAACATGAGCTAACGAGTTCAAGTATTTAGCTTCAATAATGTATTACTACCGTATTAATACCGAAGTAGGCTGTTCAAAACTGGTAAATTTGTGCAATGCTGTTGCTGGATTCTTGCATGAAACTAGATAGTTTCATAAATACCATATGGCTTCTATCCTGTTTGTTACATGAATGTGTTTCAGCTACAGGACGAGGGAAAACCATTAGAGGAACAGGTAACTTCAAAGCTGTGGTGGCCAAGTTCCTTTCGACCAATTCCCTTCAAAGTATCTTCACAAGGATGGTCAGGTGTGGAGTGGAAACATCAAGTAACCATTGTCTCAACCAAATCACACTTAGTCAGAGAAACCTTTCTACCTTCTTAAACATCAACTCTGATCCTAAAGCTTTGACCAGTGTGTTTGGTACAGAAGTGGCTTTCTTCTGGCAAACAGGTAAGTTTTATGGTTGCCAGTTAAGATGGGGTATGAGTATAATTAACTAATAATGTTGTTCTTGTCTCGCACTCAATTATTTTATTCAAAAATCTAAAGTTTTAAGTGTTTCGACATCAAATGTTTTAATTAAAGATATTAATGAGTTTTAGTAATTTTTAGTCTAGTGAATTCACACAATTTCTTCACACTTGAGAAGAGCCTTGACTTAATTAACGTTTCTTATAATGTCAATTTAAGCATTAAAATACATTCAAAAGGTGATTTTTCCAATGAAACCTTCATTCACGGTCCTTTTGCGTATTAGGGTACGTTTTCCTGTTCATGTGAGTCTCATACGTTAAATACCGTTCTTATTTGCTTTATGGATGAAGTTTTACAAAGAATCTGTGATTCAAAAAGTTTTCAAACCTAGCATTTTTGAGATTTTGCTGATTTGTTCTTGGACACAGCAAAACTGTTTCAATACCTTGTTCTATTGACTAGCTTTCTCAGGTTTTATAGTCTGTTCTGTTTTGAACGTTCTCAATTTGTTTCGCTCATAACATTGTTGTGTGTGACCTGCTGTAGCGTGGCTAGCTAAAACCATCAACTATTGATCTTGTATATTATTGTATTGGAGCAGTTGGAGAACTTGGTCGATGGATGGATGGATGGATCTTATTTTTTTCTTTTCTGTAATGCTTTCAATGTCAACATGACAAATTAACCAATAACTCAATTTTCTCTTTTATTAATAGAATATGTTTTTATACCTCGCAGCTGAGCTAGAAGAGACACTGGACCTACCTCCATCCATTCCTCCTGTTGGCCCAGTGGTCGAGAATACAGTAATGTTGATGCAGCATGCAGCTTATCGTGATCCTTTCTGTATATTAGATGTACTGTGGCGAGTTTGGCGAGTTGGTCTGGATGTATCTGGAGTAAGATTGCTCTATACTGATTCCACTCATGCTCGTGAGAAGGTGCCAGGTTAGTGTGTACAAGCATATTCTGTTGAATTGTATCTATAGTATATTCAATACCCTAATAAATTCATATTGCTTTTGGAAGAATCACAATAATCGTTGTACACCTTTGAGTGACATTGATGGACCCGCTAAGACTGACCTGCTCTCCACAGCTGTGGCTTCATAGCTCCTCTTGCTCCATCGTTATTGCAGAGGTCACGTGTTTCAGCACTAATGTTTATGCTTTTCTCTTGAATCTAGCTTAATCTATTATTATCCCTTTTTATCAGGCGTGGTTTAGTTGTTTAGTTGTTTCTGTCTAAGCATGTTTATGTCATTATTGTTTGTATATATTGTAAGTATCGTTAAGTTTACGTGAATGGTATATAACTAACTTGTAATTCGTATTTCGGCAGGTTTGGTCAAACCTCAAGGGTTTTTTTCACCACAAAAGACTAACTCAAGCACCATTGTTGCCAAGTCCAATTCTCCTATTGTAGCCATTGCAATTCGAGGTCCAAATGCTCTCAGTCTATGGTTAGACGAAGTTGGTCCGCAAGATTCATATATTGCTTGCCGCACTGACCCAAACTCACTTCGAGCACTGTACAACAATAAACAAATTAGCAAGGAGGATCACATGTTCTACTGTCCACGAAATTCTGATAGAGCATCTACTGAATTGGCTCGTTGGTTTGGTGGTCGTGTTCCAGGAAATGGAGTAGTTAACATTGGTAGCAGTAATTCAGTCTCTCATGAAGCATGTGCAATCAAGATTAGCCCAGGAACGAGAAAACTTCCAACCAGTCCCCTACACAGTAAAACCCCCCGACCACCCTCCATGCTTGTGTCCACTACTGATACCCAAATGTTTCTCTTGATCTCTCCAATAGTTCCTGTCAGAGTTTTGGGGAATATACTGAACACATGCTGTACACGGGGGTTTAGTATCCAAGGGATAAGGCGTGTCAGACTGAACTACAGAAGAATGAACGGTATCGGCTTCTCTCAGGCACAACTAGCTGTTTTCTGCCCCAAAAGCAGTCCCTGTGGTTCACCTGGTCAAAGTCCTACCTACACCTCAGACAGCTCTACGTCAAAACGTTTGTTCAATTTTGAATCTGATAGCTGGCGCTCAGCTCCTGCTGTGGCTACCACTGTTCTTTGGCTAAATAAAGAGAATGCCTGCCACCATGCAGCTTCTTTAGTCGAGGTTGCCGCACTTGAGTTAAAAACCTATGGTTTTCTTCCTGACTATATATGTGATAAGGACCAACAGCTTGCAACTCACCTGTGCTTTTTACCGATCCCTTATAGTGAGGCTGTGTTAAAGCACATCGGAGGTGACTTCTCATATGTTCCAGATTCAGCCATTTATTCCTCAGCTTTATTCCGACATTCATTTTACTCCAACGCAGAACTGGAACAAGTTTGTGTCGTGACACTTCTAAGAGACAAAGCTTTAAAATCTAGCGGTAATATTCTGAATCATTTATTACTTGAGAAACCCTTAGGTGGCTCATCTCCAGCTAGTAGTGCTGGGTTATACTGTGCCTTTGAGCTACTTGGTTTGAAGCTGCTGCCCCATCTTTCCACTCATCAAGCAAAGGAGTTCACCCCCTTTGAAGTGGGGACCACTGCCTGGCAAGAAAGTCTTCAAACATTAACTTCTGGTCCAGCTCTTGTATGTGCTTTGCGAGGAGTAAACGCCTTTGCTCGATTGCAGGATTTCATTCATTCGTCCTCCTGTGTTAGAACAAAAGGCCATTCTGTAGGCAATCGTGAGAGCTGCCCGGATATTGTAATGTCAACCACTGCAGAGCTTGCCTATCGTCAGCTGTCTGTTATGTTTTATGAGAGGGAACTGTACTCCGACCAGTCCGCACGCAAGTATCTCAAGTATTTACCCCCTCAAAGGTTAGTACTGTTGCTGATGAGCAACTACTGTGTTAGTTAATGCCTAATATTTGCAGCTTTAGCGAAACTTCAATGAAAAATAAAATATAAAATAATTTGGATAGTACGTGCGTTTTGATTGGTCAACAAGTGTGTTTTCATAGCGCTATAAAGTACGTAAATGACGTGCGCAATATGGTTGGCTGTCTCCAGGTTGTGAGAATTTACAGTTCATGAAAGAAATTAAAGTATACATACGCGCTTCGTATATCGTCTTCCTCTTTTTTAAGACAGAAAATAATGATTTTATAAAAGAAATGAAACATGTTATTAGTGCCTTCATTGTCTGGTGAAAACCTCGCCTAGTTGGTAAGGTGCCAGTTTATCTTGCGGGAGGCTGGGGTTTGATTCCCGGCAGGACCAACACTCAGGGTCTTAAAATAATACCTTTGCTCTAACATCTGCAAACTGTTAGACTTTCGCGTCTTCTCGGATAAGGACGTTAAACCGTAGGTCCAGTCTCTCGACACTCTATCGAGGGACTTAGAAGAACCCACATACTTGTCAAAAAGAGCAGGGTAGTGATCCCGGTGTTGTGGTCTGTCTTCTTCACTGATGGCATTTACTGTTGTTTTAATAATTTATTTGTGAGCTGCTGTTGCGGACTATCTAAGACCCTCAATTGTTAAAACTCTGTATTCATTTGTAAAGCGCTTAGAGCTTTAAAAAATAAGCGCTATATAAAAATCGTTATATTACTATTATTGCTATTATTATTATTATTATTATTATTATGGTATGAACAATTTTTAAGTTTGAGTTACATATATAAAATATGCTTTTTAAGTGCTAATGGCTGCTGCATGCAGACATAGAGCTAAACTAATTACTTTACAAGCCAAGTGGCCCATGGAGTCTGCGCTTTTTATGATTTCTGTATTGTATTAAGCTGATAATAGTCTTCATTACTCCCCCAGGGCCTAGTTATTCAAAAGGCGATTAGCCCTAACCCAGGATTAAATTTTTAATTCATGGTTTTGTTTCCAACCTTATAGAGATTGATTTGATCTGTAAATTTGCGATTAACAAGTTTTGTCCTAGAAAAATCTGAGAATTATTTTATAAGAACTGTAATCATTTCCTAAGAGAAGCAATGTAATAGGCCTTTTGCAGTTGGAGGTCACGTGACCACATCCACCTTAAATTAATCATTTCTGACAAAATGATGTTCAGAAATGGAAAGAGCAGGTTAAGAT
>JANCMA020201036.1:0-13317 GCA_024336925.2 Zoanthus solanderi | reverse complement strand
GTACTGTACCTGTAAATATCTAATGTATACAACTGACATGTAATACTGATGATACTTGAATAAATTGATTGATTGATAACCCTAATGAGTTAACGCGAATTACTCTAAGGTTCTGTAAAGAAAGATCATTGTTCTAGAGAACAGTCTTTTTGCAGCAATGAGGGAGAAAACTTCTGTTATCATGATAGCTGTGTAAACGGTGATTGTGCTCTTTCTTGATGTAATATGCAACCTTCGTTCACTGTCAAAAATCCCAGCGCGCAATTGATTGATTGATTTTGATCTTATTGTCTACATCTTAAAAGCTGTGATAATATTTCGTTGACACATGCTTCATAGAGAAGTGAACTGAAAATGGCCGAGACTTCAGTAAATTGAAACCCCTAAATATATGGGTCAAAATGATGTTTTTGAGTTTCTACTCCAGCGAAAGTTGTCGTTTATCAAAACATACACTCAAGTGGTTTGGCGGGCTTTTTGACCCATCGCACCGACACACGTCAAAATGTTCGCGCCTTTCAAACAAGTTTGAAGTTTCCGTTCCTTGTGTACTGACAGCCCCATCACTTTTCGACGTTTGTGTTCGGTTTTTCTGCTTGATTTTTCGAAATGGATGTCAAATCTTTACTAAATTTACTGAATACCGAATTAATTTTACAACCATTGAAATTGCTTGTTTTGTAGTGGAGAGCGCATGAAGCAAAAATATGAAGGTTCCCAGCTTTTATTGACAAGATGGCGATGTTTATTTAATCGAAAAACCTTTCTGTTTCGCGGACATGTGAAAACACTTCAAATACTAGTTGAATTCTTTTAACTCTCGAAAGTGCTATAACAGAGACGCGAAGCAATTGTTTCCTTTGATGTTGAATCATTGTTTACTAATGTACCCATCGAATATGCCGTGCAGAGACCTCAACTCGATAACACCCTAACCCGCAAAAAACTTACAGCATCGCAAATAGCCGACCACTTGGAGTTTGTATTAAAATCCATATACTTCACGTACACGTGATCTTTTTATGAACAAAGCCAACACACGCAGACCAGTGTCTTGGATACGACTATCACCACCCGTAGTCAGTAGAGCATGGCGTCGTCAATTGTTTATACGATAGAGCTCGCCGTATTGTAACACAACGGGGAAAGAAAATAAACTGCTCTTATGTCTAATGGTTATCAATCCTCTTTCCTGAACAATGTTGCCAAAAACTCGACAATTATAGACCCATATGTAAAACATGTTTCACAGAAACTACGACGTTGCGTTCAAAAACATGTATTCGAACTGTTTTTAAGTAAGAGACAACGCTACGGAATTATTTAGTATATGTTTGGGGCTCTGTTCTCCAAGGCAAACAAAACGGTGTTGTGTATATAATCTCCTGTACAGTAGTGACTGAAATCTGTAAAACGGGAAGAGTGGTGCAAGAAATAATAAAGAAACACGAAAGAGACGTCCGCTTGGCCCGCACTCAAACATCTGAAGTTTCCGAACATGCCAACAAGAACGGCCATTCCCCTAATTGGGAAAACATCAAATGTCCATGCAGACTCCACCATAACATCAACAGGGATATTGGGATCGAAATATTGGGTTGAGCCTCATACGGAAACACAGAGAACGAGCCAATCACAGAACAGGTAGATCAGCCAATCAGGGAAATTTTAGGTCAACCAATCACGGCACTGATCACTGAACGAGAAAATTTATTAAAAAAAAACGTTTTCCGCAATCTACCCAATCACCTGATGAAGACTCACAGGTTGGAGTCAAAACGTTGCGGTCTTTCCAATGACAAGAAAATGTTAGACTAACCACAAACATCCAAATTGTCGCCAAAACTTATTGCTTGAAATAGGTTTATAATTCAATAACCCTTCTACTGAATAATGCAAAGCGTTGTGTGTTCACACATAGCATAAATGGCAAATTACAAATGTATTGAGCAAAAATTTATGAAACCAACTTAATTTTCAAGTTTTTATTTAACTTAACCCATACATTTATTTCCTGTGCACTATTTGGTTTAAATAACTATAATAATTATCTAGATGAAGCTTCGCTCTTTTTTCTTAACAAATATTAAAACCTTGTGTTAAAAAGTTAAACATCAGACGAAATTGATATTCGTGAGAAATATAAAAAGTTTTCAAGAAATTCAGAGCAGAATTAGGAGAAATTTAGAAAAATTTTGATGAGAGTGTTCAGAAAGATATTTGAAGTTTTTTGAGAAATTGGTATCTAGACTTAGACACACTTCCACTTGTCAAAAACGTCCTACACTTTTTTATAGAAAACGTATGATTATTTTAAGAATTTCGGGTATGCGTATTTTTGCAACAGCGTTAAAAGGGTTTCAGATCCATCGACACTTAATATTTTGTAATTATCTAATTCAGGTGATGAAATATGTTCCTTAGGTGTTCAGGGTCGAGTCTTGCGAAGATCGAAGAAAATGATTGTTGGTAATCAAATCAAAGATGAAGTCATCTCCATTGGCGATGACAAGCAAACAGAACAGAAACTTTGTAAAAACTACACAGCTGTCGCTAAGGAAGAAGATACTCATTCAACGATTCCAGCATCTTCGTGTTTTTCTCTGCAGTCTGACGGCGGCTATGACAGGAGGGGTCAAATTCCAACATGTGATTCTGTCACCCCACACGGTAGGTCGTTAGAGTAAGATACTATTGTATACTTAGTACACTTAAAGTTTTACAATGTCATTGTATGGATAACCGCTCAACATAATCTGTAGTTAACAGAGGTAAAACGTAACTAAAAATGGCAAATCAACTCTTTAAAACATAATTTTTGCGATTTCGAAATATTAGATTTCTTTGAGGAAGCACCGCCTTCGTTTATGAGCTGCAATCCCAGTGCGATCATTTGAGAAATTCTATGTGTATGCAATGTCGCTCAAAAATAAGTAGGATTCTTTCGCAGTTATTCTGTACAATTTGACCCAACCTCGATCATTCGTCAAATTATTGGTTAGTAGTTAATATTTCCTGTGCAAAAAATGTTTGATCGTTGTCTCTATCTGTTAACTGTACAGGATTAGCAGTCAACCAGGAGCCTCCACAGCACATACCGCTGGCACCTCTTGGCACGGTCGCGCCGACTCAATTTAAGGAACATCCTCTTAATCCAAGCACGAGTATCACAAACATTAACTGTCTATTGTCCCCAGTCTCTCGAACACCTTTAAAGTTTTACATGGCAACAGAAAGTGAAACACGTGAACGCGAGCAATGGAGAGTGTTACAAACTGAAAGCTCCGAAAACTCTTCCTTGAGAAAAGTAATTGAACTTACAAAGCAAGTTCCACCTGGCGTACCCCAATCTGCAGTCATTCTTCCACATGTCAATTCTCCTAAACCTAGTGGCGAAACTGTGAGATATCGCATTGTTCCTAATATTCCCCTTCAAGATTCTGGCAGTACTAAAAACAACAGTATTCCCTTTTTATCGGTCAGCGGACACGTTTCGTCTAAAGAGGATGTCTTTTCAAAATCTCTCTACTCGGTGCCGACCCTGACGCCACCATTATCTCCATTACCTGATCTGGTGCGAGCGGTTGAGCCAGTACAGTTTGAGTCATCAGACACCATCCAGGAATCCGTTACACGACTATTAAGTTCCTCCTTGCGTTTTGCCAGACAAGCACTCTGTGTTGGTCGAATCTCCCTTCGCGACCAGATCATACTTATGGAGGAAAGCTGGAAAGAGATGTTTATTTTGGCCGCTGCGTATTGGGAACTACCACTGGAGTTTGGGCCTTTGCTCAATAGTGAAGCTGGATCTCAAGACGCAGCGACTACTCGGATAAAACTGGACGTAGCTCGTGGTTTTCAAGAACTGGTAGCGCGGATTCGTTCATTACACCTAGACTCTAATGAGTTTGCTTGCCTCAAAGCGATTGTACTTTTCACCTCAGGTATGTTAAATCGTTTTCCCTTTGATAATATTGGATTTGTTAATTGTGCTCATGCACAAAAAACTACACACTTCTCTATTAACATTTAAAACATATTTAAATGCATATCAGTTTTCAAGTAGAACTTAATCAAGCGTAACTACAAAATGGCAAATCAACTTCATCCTTAGGTGTTCAGGGTCTTATGAGCAACTAAAGCTTGTAATTTGAACAACTTAAGGTTCAACTTCTTTCATTATCTCCGCAAGTAGTTGAGGGAGCTGGCGCTTTGAACGTTAACATTTCATCAGTGCAACTATAAAAATGTTGTAGAAAGTAAGGGTTTATTAATAAGATTTAGTTTATGCGAAACAAAACATTAAGAAAAGTAAAGTATGGGAAGGAAGATCGTTTTGTTAAATTCTTTATGTTTCGCTATTTATATTTACCGCAATTGATAGTATAATGACCTGGGCCCAGTTCCTCAAAACTCTGATCAACTTAATCCTGGATTAAGTCAAAATTCAAAGGCTAATTTTTTTCTTAAGTAAAGCTTTGTGAAGCTTACAAAATACTGTTCAGTTTTGCCAATAAAGAAACATGTTAACTCCAAAATTCCAGCCCAAAGCAAGTTATAGAAGATAGGAAACAGGAACATGGATTAAAAAGTTAACCCTGGGTTAACACTAATCGGGTTTTGAGGAACCGGGCCCTGATGTTCCAGTTATGTACTGATTTTGTCTTTTTCATGTATCTTTGTTTCAAAGTATTTCGTAATTGTGACTACATGATCTCTTCTCCCCTCTCCTTTAGAGACAAAAGGCCTGAAAGCTGCAGAGGTAGTTGAGAAAGTTCAGGATGACACGCAAGTGCTTCTGGGAGATTACATCCGTTCTAACAAACCACAGCAGCCGCAAAGGTTCGGCAAACTGTTATTAACTTTATCTATGGTGCGGAGACTAGCCGACAAACCTTTGGAGAGCGTGTTCTTCAATAATTTGGAAGGAAATGATTTGTTTGAGACTTTGCTTTCTCAAACGGTAACCGTTTAATAACAATTAAAGAGCTTCAAAACATGGCAAGCGACCATAAATAAATAAATGCATGAGCAAGTTCATGCGATTTTTTCTTTATTAGATTCTCAACAATCGTATTTTGGCATAAAATAATTGCAACATTTTATCAAGCTCTTCATGCTCGTACTCTTCAATTTTCTGGTTGACTTTCGTTCTGCGGTCCAATTCTGCCAACTTTCAACCAGGTCTGTGTTGTGCCTGGTCGAAGTTGAATATAACTCAAAGCCACCAATTTTTGAAGATCTTCTCAAAATGTTGTATGAAAAAAGGCGTTTTTAGTGATTATGATATATAAAAGCTCTAAAACAAAGATGTTTTTTGAAGTTATTTTCTAAAAACGAAGCAAGTATCCTAAACTACAGTAAAACTAACTCTTTCAATAAGAAGAAAATGTTGGAGATTCTTTCTGCAGCGTATGAAGTGAAAGAGCCCCTGTCACTGGAACAAAAAATTGTAAACAACTATCGTTCTGAAGAAGAATTTTTTTTTTAATTGCAATGTTAACCGATTCGATATTAACCTTGTATGATTTATGCTTTTGGGTGAAATTTGTGAAACTCATTCATACATTTTTTCTGACAGAAATTTAATTTAATGAAACATTTATTCCATTCGCGCTTGTTGCATATGAAATTGGTTATAGCAAACTCAGCACTTGGCACTACGCGCCTCGTTGGCTATTTCTCTCTCATATGCAACGCTCACTCATGGAATAATTGTTAAGTATGGTACAGTACATCATAGTTCATAACATGACAGTAAGGCATACTACTGAACAGTAACACCGCGGTAAGGTACAGTATTGCACAACACAATAATGTATTCCCTATAATACATCGTAGTTATGTAATGGTTTCGAGTGGGATACCGTGGAATATGCCATGCGTCACTTGTCTTTTCCGTATAGACAGGAGCCTTTAGGCGAGTGTGTGTATATAAATGAAAATCCAAGTGACAAGTGGCATTCCCACGGTATCCCATGAAAAGGCATTGCATAAGTAATTTATCCCGTGCCTTAAAAATACAAATAACTAATTTGTCCCCCGCATGGAGAACGAAGAACTAAAACTGCAGTTTGTGCTGACGTTTTAAGCTCTTTATGAAAGAGACTCACGACGTTGACTGACAACTTTGGCACCATTTCGGAACGTACGCAAACAGTTTTGGCGCCATTTCGATAGTCGTTTGCAATTAATGGCGGGAAAGCCCTTGGATACCGCAGAATATGCAAAGGCTTTCCATGCAGGCCTCTGATTTGCTGTATTTTTAAGGCATGGGATAAAATACAGTATCGTTTAGTACATCATGGTTCATGACAGTACAGTAAGGGATACTACAATTGAACAGATTATAAAATGGTTGAACTGTCCAGAGGTGTGTACTGAAAGGTTAGAATTTTATTTACGTGAGTTATGCTTTAGTATGGACTATGATGTTTATACGAAAAGGCGTTGATCTGTTTACTAAAGGAAAAAGTTGCTTGTATTCATGACTATAAATAAAGGCTTTGAAACTAATCAATAAATCCATGGGAAATGAAAAGACCATTCACATAGGATAAACAATATGGTGTTTCTTCCTATAAATCTTTTATGCAGAACTGCTTTGTCTAAGATCTGTTAATGAAAAATGTACACCCACATTAGTCACTTGGGACCAACAAAACAAAGTTTATTCTGTGGAACAAACAATTTCTTTCAAATTACATTTTAGTGTAAACAGAACAAGCATTATTTTGCTTGCACATAAAATATCAAGCTATTAAAGGCTTTAATTGGATGTCTGCGCTAATGGCATAACCCATTGGTAATTGCATATTTGCTTTTAAACTGTTAATCCTTCTTTTTCAAATACTGCGAATTTGTACAGAGCTAATGGTGCCGCTAGATTTCAATATGGTACGCTTGGTATGTTTGGATCAAATAACTTTCGCTGCAAGTTTCTATTTGGGAAACTATAGTTAAGTGCTAAACTGTAATATAAGTCTCACTTGCCAGGGAAGGTAAGACCTTTTTGAGAAAGAACTTTGGTCATTTTACGGTACCGTTAATAGCAAAATAATGCTCTTAACAAATAACTCTATTTTTTAAATAAATCATTCAAAAAACTGAAAGCAAGGAAAAAAAACAAAGCAAGATTTAAAGTTTGGTGAGAGGTGTGTTTTGGATGATGTTAATTAACTGCTATTCATGTAATGGGAAAATGCTTTCAAAGCCATACTTTAATAATTGTTTGGGCCCATGTTTTCCAACATACGATAAAAGCTAAAGATAGACAAAAAGAGTGCTTTCTTCGGTAAACAAAGGCTGATCAGTTTGAGATCAACAATCAAAGACCTCTAACCCCTGCTTGTTAATTGTTCGGGTTGTTATATTTAGTATAAGTATGAACCTACAGCCGTATTGCAGGGTTGAATTAGCATATGAACGCCAGAAAACACAGCAACAAATTTGTTGCACGTTGCGACAAAAGTCATAAGTGTACAACAAACAAAAAAATAGAAAAAAGCAGTGTTGGGTCGTATGTACAATAAGCTAGTTATGTTGTGCCAATGTTGAAATGCAAAAAAACTTTGTTTATCTATTATTTCTTATATTAGGAAAAACGTTCTTGTCGCTTAGTTTTTATTATTGTAATATTTTCCTTGTCTGTGTGGTCTCTTTAAACACAAACATAACTCGCTCTGTGCATTGTCAAAATCTATCTAACTGTGACTCTTTAGTAAATTTAAAAAGTACTTAGCCTGTTTTAAGAACCAAAGTTCTGAATTAACTCCATGAAGAGAGCGAAAGTTTCTGGAAACTTTGCTGTGTATAGCTTCAAAATTTTCAAAACCCTAATTTCGCAATTTGGAAAATTTTCTTTTAAATTTATTGGTTTCCACATTTGAATGTAATGACTAGTTTTGATGTCCACAGATCTGCGTCAGTCTAAAGTTTTTAAAAGTTGTCATTTGCTGATTATCAAATCACAGTTTTCCCTTTTTACAAATCTTTGTCATTGCTGGCTAACCCAAAATACAATTTTTTTTTACGTTTTTTAAATTGTTCTCTCTGAAAATAAAATAGAAATAGTAAATTCATTGAACTAGTCTGTTCAAACTATTTATTGAGCCTATAAGACATAACTTCAAAATGAACCTTAGCTGAAGTTTGGCAAGTTCGCAAAATGCGTGCTTTAAAAAACTTTAAACTTTTTTTCAGGTACTCTTTTGCCTGACAATATGCTAAGCAATTCAACTTTAAATAAGCTAAATTATCAAGAAATGAAAAGTTTATAAACAGAAAAAAAACAATTCAGCTTCTATATAAAACTAATTCAAACCAATTATCCGTGGTTTCGATATTTACCGCGGCTATAAATGATGAAAAGAATAAGTTATGCCCTTTTTGTATCTTGTAAATGTAATGATATCTTGAAAGCTTCATTCCTTCATAGCTTTGTTACGATTTCTAAACTAACAATTATTGGTACAAATGTGCTATTAGTTTAAGCTGAATAAACTATAAAATTTTCAGTGTGGCAAATACTATCATATAAGCAATTCAGAAGGATTTATGTTGATGAACATTCTTTATCTGTAAACAGCATTATAATTTGTGCATAATATCTTCTTTTCCACTGAAATTTGAAGATGACGCGAAGGATCCTTAAGGTTGAAGGGAAAACATGCTGTTTAAGTCCACTGTTTGAGTTTTAAGGGATAGTTACAGTTTTTAAATTCTGCCTGGCCTAAGTTTTTTATTAACTGTGATGAGTGTAAATAAACATTTAGTTTGCCTTAAGCTAGTTAAAATTAGAAGGCGCTTGTGTAAAGAGTAGGACTGACGCTCGTGGACTTGCTTTATTTTTCAGAAAGGAATAGAGCAATAGTGCTACCTATATGTTAAGAAAGACGTTGGCTATAGTCAGATACTCTTTTATATTTGAGAACTTATTTCATACCTAGTGTGAAATATTATATGGCTGTCTAAATGCGGATTGAGCAGTATCTGGGTATGTGTAATGTAAGTCTTGCAGGTAACATGCTGTTGGGAAGGGTTTATGGTACCCGTCAGCAGAAGGTAACACATGTGGCATGAACGTATATCCACTTCCATGGTGTAAGTGATGAATAACACCTTGCTGCTCATTGTTAAACCCATCAAAAACTGACTTTGGATGATTGCGAATATCAGTATTTGAAGGTACACCTGGGTTTATTATGTTACCTGGTGTGTTGAAATAGCTGTATCCCGAGTTAACAGAGGTGACTTCGCTCCGCGAACAGGTTTTCCAATTGGTTGGCCATAACAGCTCTTGTGAGCGCATTGCTTTGTGTTGCCACGGTCTCAAGTTACAAGAAGACATACCGTTGGACCAGTAACTCCCATTAATAACTAATGAAGCTGCATGGGCGTTCACTAAGCTAGAATGGACATTTTTTCTTAGTGCCCCACGGAACCTGGCGGAAGGATTTCGTCGTTTTAATTTACCTGTAGTAGAACCAATCTCCACATTCTCAGCGCTGGCATCAAGAATCCAGTAGCTTCCCTTTCCTGGATCGTCGTAATGGCGAGGAACTTTCAGAAAACACTTGTTTAAGGAGAGATTATGGCGTATAGAGTTTTGCCAACCTTGTCTGTTGTTACGGTAATATGGAAAATTCTGAAACAAATGATAAACGTTTCAGTTGTTATCCTTGGCCTAAGCTATAGGAAATCTTTTTGTTCCTAATTTTATGACCGAATGTGTGCACAGTTAACAGTTAAGCTGTAAACATTTTCTATAATTAATTTGTATTTATTATACACACACATATAAATATGTGCAAAGACATATCAACTCTAAAAAACTAAAAAAAAACAAACAAACAAACAAATAACCCAACTATATAAAGTTTCAAAATACCTTTAAAATATACTCGTAAATCCCATTTAATGTCAGCCGTTTCTCAGGAGAGTTGCGAATGGCCATCATTATTAGAGCGTTGTAAGAGAATGCTGGTTTTTCATCTTCAGGAATTTGTTCCTTCTTATTTTCTTTTTTCTCTGTAGTTCGGCTTGCTTCGCTTCTACGTTCATCATCTTTCATTGAGTTTGAGTGTTCAACTTTATTTCGAGTTCGGGAGTCTTTATCGAGCTTGTTCTCATGACGTTCTTGAAGTTTGCTTAAAGGTTCCTTTTCTTTGTTTTCCGTATTGTCCTTTAGCAAAGTTTCTGTAGATATTTTCTCTTCCTTATCAGAAGTCATTTGGCTTGAGAAAAAGATCAAACATGTGGTGGCCAGTGCACAAGTTTGGAGCCGGCTGTGTTCACGAGTTCCTAATATAATAGGCTCGCTATTATTCAAATAATACTCTTAATTCATTTCATATTTGTAACCAATCACAGTCAGTCTTACCGACAACTGTAGCCTAAAATGTCGTACCAATCGCGTGCATCATTAAACTGCGGGACAGCAAACTATTTTTTTTTAAATTTCAACTCTTATTTTTATCAAACTGCACATGACTTTGATTGTTTACAACATATCTAAACATTTATCTGCACAATGAAAGTTTCAGTTCTTTAACGTGAGAACATAGGAAACACATAAAGTTACATAACAAAGTTAAGGTATGTGTTGCTTTCATTTCTTTGCTGAATTTTGTTAAAACTTGTAGTGTCAACTCAATATTTTATCTGCACATGACGCCTGCTCCCCAGTGTTTTAGCTTTGTTTTTATGTTTGATTTCGAAAATGTTTTGAGAAAACATAAATAGCTTCAAACAAAAGAGCGTCGATGTTTAACAATGTTGAGAACGCGTATTTTTTTACCTCTCTGTAGTTAACCAAGTCAGTAGAAAGCTTTTATCAATTATCAATACTACACAGGAAACTTTGCTTTGGTGAAGCTGGCAGGGGATTTGTATAAAGTTATTTTTTGGTTAAAATTCAGCTAGGACTTCGCACGAAATTCATTGCTTTTAGATATTAAATGAAATTTTATTTATAAAGCAATGAAACTCAAATTTGTGCTTCAAATGTCAGAACTTTTAAAAGACGTCTATTCTTATAAATTTTTGCTAGAAGAATTCTTTGTTTACGTTTAATTGCGTTGTTTCCTTTCGGAATTTCATTCAGTTGAATGAAATAAACAATTTCAACGTATAGAGTAGTCTCACCGAGATAATGAGTTTAGTTTGCTAACTTTAAGCTATCTCTTAGTGGCATTCAGACGTCACAGTGATCAGCAATGTATATAAAATGAAAAACTTAAAAAACATATTTTAGCAAAACGAAAATAAATACAAAGCTCTATATTAATATTCCTATCACTTGCTAAAGTTTCAAGATCGATATGACGGCCAAATGGCACTTGGCTTTTCCTGAAATCAAATTGGATTATTCACCCAATTACGTCGCTCAATAAACAAAATGATGTACAAAATAAGTCAGATCTACACTTGATGTACTTTACTCATAATAAAAAAAATAATTCTTTTAGCATTCAAGCCGAGTGTGATCTATTGACTTGTAACTGTGGCTCTCCCAGGGGAGGGAGCGAGCGGGCCATGTTTCCTGTTCTGAATTTTGCTTTTGTCCTAAAACGTGATTTATAGTTTTAAGCCTCCTTGTTCCGGTAATGGCCCCCGTAACTCCAGAACCAATCAAAGACGTTCCCAACTATGTAAGTTTTGTTAAGCAGATAAACAAATCTTACGTTTTAAATATTTTTTATAAGCATTTTGTATAAGTTATGCGGATTTTTTACATGGCTGTGCGGAGATACTTCGAGTGTTGAAAATATCTCTTACGAGTGAGCAAAGCTTCTGAAACTCAGTTTTTGTCTTTTTAACATAATTTTTCCTTACACATCTCTATTCATTGATATCTTTTGCTTTTTAATGTACCGCATCACCATACAACCACCTCTTTTTATATCTCCCACGCATTCACACTGACGAAGAACTACGGTTCAAAACGCCAGTTTTAAAAATTATTTTCACTACCCTGTATAACTTATTATGAATTTATCAAATCCAATTCAATATACACAGACAAGTTTCCTTGACAAACTAGCGTGCCCCTTTGAACTAGGTTCAGTAGACGGGAAAAAACTTGACACCTTTCCAATATGCTTGCAAGCAAATGAAATACAAAGTGATATTTAACAATTAGACCTCGAGGACGAATGGACTACGAGTCAATAGCCCATAAGGCCTTAGGCCGAATGGGCTATTCAAACTCGTAGTCCATGAGGCCGAGAGGTCTAATTGTTTTAGTATAAGCCTACTAATCGGTCAAAAAGGATATACAAATTAAAATATCGATGAAATCCTATGATATTATAGCAAAACGGGGCTTATTACTGTTTTGATTCCCCATCTTTTCTCTACTAGTAGGCTATCACAAATGAAATACAAAGTGATATTTAACAATTAGACCTCGAGGACGAATGGAGGGAGTTTAAATTTTTGGAAGCGTACATGGCGAAGCTAATGATATCCCAGCACGGTACAAGTAAAGTTACTTTTTTCGCTTAAAAACTTGGTAGGCATCTTAAAGGATTTTATTCTCAACGCAGTTTATCATGCATGTTTTGAACGTAGGGTGGGTAGAAGAATGCTGACGAGCTGTGTAAAGTTGACTAAGCACTAGATTCCAGTCTTTTTATGGTTTATCATTTGTTGCATCTTTTGCGCCTAGAAGAAACCGTGCGTTTTCCTCGCGTTGCATAATAGCAAAAGAAAAAAATTCAGAAATGTGAAAGAGTACCTAAAGAGCAATCATAAATTTTAGTCCAAAGTGTGGTTGAGGTAAACATATGAATATTGTGTCTTAAACAAGTAAGAGTTCGATTTCTGCTCGGTAGGACAAATTGAATCTCCATTTTGCACGTTGCCGGTTGGTACATTGCCATTGGCATGTCTGCTTTACCACTTCACTATGGACGGAGATCTCGTTTACAATTATTCCAACTAAAATATTTAGCAGGTATAGTATCATTGTTTATGTATGTTTAAATTTAGTGGCATTTTGATTTACTGTTTTGGTGACGCTATAAATTTGGAATTTTGTTTTCTATAGTTTGTTTTGGTGATGCTATAAATTTGGAATTGTTTTCTATAGTTTGTGTATTTGTTATTGTAAGTTACTGTCTACTTAGATCACCAATAGAAATCTCCATCTACACGTTAATCATCATGCACCAGTTAGAGTAAACCTCATATAACATATATAACTGCCGCCTGGTTAGCCCAGTTGGTAAGGCGCCAATCTGCTGTGCGGGAGGTCTCGGGTTCGATTCCCGGCCGGACCACCACTCAGGGTCTTAAAATAATTGAGGAGAAAGT
>JANCMA020200934.1:0-13318 GCA_024336925.2 Zoanthus solanderi | reverse complement strand
AAAATTCTTCTAACTCAAATACTTCTTTCAACTCCTTCACTATCCACCAAAATTTAGGGTAGAGAGTGGCCTTAAGTTTTACTTCGGATGCGATGGGTCAAAAAATAATATGGTAGATACCATCCTCCCATTACTTAGTCCAGGTGAACCCAGAAGTGATTTTTCCAAACTTTAAACACAAATTACCCCATGAAGAAAATTTTCTTTGCCATCACCATTAGAAGGGTAAGGACATTTTATACATGCAAAAAACCCACAATCAACTGATACATACAACACTTTAACAGTTTATAACTCACTGACAGTTACAATTATTGAATTTTTCAAAATGATAATGACAGTTAAAGCAGACCTATTTATTAAACACTAAAACCAGCTCAAGACCCACCTAAAATGGTACAGAAGTCAGACAGACAATTAACAATCATGAATTATCATTAATTATGAATGAACAATGTAAAAACTCTCACTCACTCTCTAATAGAGTGGCAAAGTGTGACATCACAAAAATTAAAATTTGTGAACTTATGGGATGTGTTAAAATCATCTGAGAGATCAAAACTAAACATGTATCCTTGCCAAAAATCAGAATGTTGGTGCAAATTTTCAGGGACCTATTACCACAGTTATGCTCCAGTGACTCCATACAAATCCTTCTAAAAATGGCTTGGTTCTTAACATTAGGAACCAAGCCAGTTTTTATAAGGATTTGTATGAGGTCATCAGAGCAAAACCGTGGCAATATCTCATCACTGATTGGACTGGCAAAATGCTAAATTTCAGCATGGAGACATTTTTGATCTTGATCTTCCTGAATATTACAACCAAACTAGTGACTTCACAGATAAACTTTTTGTAACGTCATCACTTGGGTACTCTATAATTTCCCTTAACCTATAAGCTCCGATCCCATCTTGAGCATTTTGTTTTAAACAAAGTTAGTAGAGTGAACTGGTTATGAAACTTCAAACTACAAAGAAGATTATAATGCTGTTTTGTTTCATGTTGTGTGCACGGTCACGGTTATGATCTTTTGTTCTAGGTGTGATGGCTCATTAGACCATTGGCCATTTGCTCATTTACATCTCAAAGCATTTTGTGATCTGTGCAGGTTCAACGTCATATAACAATAGGGAAAGAGAGAACAAAAACATTGAACAAAGAAAGCTGCCAATTTTCCTAACCATTTAATTTTAATAACTATGTTTTAAATAAGCCTCTTGTCTAAAACCCCAAAAGCCCCAGTACCCCTCCTGTAACATGTAAATATACTTTTTATTTTATTTTAATACAAAATTCCTACATTTCAGTTCCTCTTTACTCTTGTCACCTTCTAACTGAAGAATTTACCGTCTTTCATTTTATTCTAACGGCTGCAAATGTTTCAGTTTTGGAAAATTGCTCACTATATTATAAGTATAACACCAGGGAAACACTGAGAGTTACTTGTAAATTGTCATTAAAATTCTTTGGTATTCCATAACTTTGTGCAAACAAGAATTTAGGAAAGTGTTATTAAAATATTGAAAGTCACATTGAAGGATAGGAACAATTTTTGAGACAAGTTGTTATTTAGTTTATCAACAATCACGTAATGCAGAGTAACCAGTATAAAATGAAAAGTAACACTTCAAGTCTTCAGCATACATGTGCAACACAAAGAGTATTCCAGATATCACGAAAGCAGGTAGATTACTAGGATTTTTATTAGTATTGTGTTATTTACCTCCAGAGTACCGTGATGTGCGGCCCAGTGGAGCGGAGTAAACTTAAATTTTCCATCGGCTTCATTAATTCCTGCTCCTCGTTGAACCATCGACTGTAACTCAAGGACATCTCCGAAACGAACCGCCTCGTGAATGCTACTCAAATGGACCTTATCTGTTAAAATAATAAAACGATTAGGTCATTTTAGTAATTACTATATTATATATTAAAATCTCGATGTCCATCTACCTCGCATTATCGCATACAAAAAATATTGTCAACGTTTTCAACACCGCATAGCCGTTGCAAAAAATATTAATGTCAACAGAGTTGCCAACAATCCGCTGCTCCACTGTAATGCGGGCGCAGCTGTATTAATTTTTTTTTTTTTTTTTTCTACCTTTCGTGAGGTACTTTTCTTGAAATACGAAAGGCACATTGGATAATATTAGACCTTTAGAAGTGCATTCCCTCATTTCTTCTAGCAAACTGCCTTCTATTAGGTCAAGTTCCTGTGTGAAAACTTGTAGAATCTAGTAAGGGTCTGTGGGGCAATTTTGCTTTTTTTAGCTTTGCGGTTCACAAGTTATAAGACGGTACAACTTATAGTTATAATTTCATGAAGTTGTATTAAATTTAAAAAGTATTAGTTGTTTTCAGATTTCGGGACTGGTTAAAAGGAAAGAAAGCAACTATGTCTAAGTAACCATGAGTATCATGAATATGGTTACCACCTTCCTTTCAAGTCAAACAATTTTTTTCTAGACAGTCATTCTTAGCGTCGTTGTTTACATCACAGTACAAACTCAGTCTGAACAATTTTTGGTTGGTTTGAAAAAACTTGCGAAACTGATATTTAGTTCCGAATACTTTTCGTCTCTTATACCCAAACTTTCAAAGATTTCCGCGGTCATCTTGTGCCGTGAGGATAATGGTAGTGCCTTCCTTTCCTACCCCATGCTACCCCCACCCCAGCCTACTTCATATCTGACTTTTTCAGATCATGTCAATGAGCGTCGTGTTACTTTATTTATCAATAAATGAACTAATATTTAAGTCGTTTAGATGTATAGACGATAATAGTAATGACTGTGTGCTAGTCGCCCTTTATTGCAGTCTCGGGACTGAATTGCAAGGACGCGGCTCCACGAAGTCAGACCAAAACCATGTGAAGGCAGCCGCTACACGATCCACCCATGATCTTGGAGCACAGCACCATATCACGTAAACCCAGTATACATTGGATTTGACCGTAAAATATTTGTGTGCTTGGAAACAAATTCTACTTAATTTTCTTATTCATCTGGTATACCCTTTTCCCTTGATCAGCAACCTTAAGAGGCACGATTTCACACAATTTTAGCCGTATCGTAATAATGAACCAACCCGGCACGAAGGACTGAATCAGAGGACTTCGTGTAACAAAGCTGTGCTGCTCCCCGACCCATTTTCTGCTCGCAAAACACTTTACACTTGTTGTCTTATCTTTCTTAACTCTTTGAATGCAAAGCATTTGCTGTTGATGTCACTTTTGTTTAACTCCGCAAATGGTTAAAGGGATCTAGCGTTTGCGGTTTTGTTTGCAAAGTCCCAAAGACTACAACTTCATTTCCACAGGTATAAGTCTAACTTTTTACAAAGTAAATGGGGCTATTGAAAGAAAACGCAAAATAAACCTACTAAAGTGCTATATTTAGTTAAAAACTTACAAAAACTTGGATTCAAAGCCAAAGTATTGAAGTTTATTTTCCCTTGTCATGTGTATGCGTGGTGCGTGCGCGCACCACCACCGCCATATTGGTGCAGAATTGTGCAATCTGGACTGCGCTGAATAGAGTTTTCGGACTGTAACGCCAATGTCTTAAAAGATTCTCACATATTAATTTTTAATTTTACCTTTCGGAATAATTTTCTTGTACTATAGTCAGATCTTTTCCGGACGCGAGAGGTTGAAGACATGCTATAATAAACCTAAAGCTCTCACTCAGCGAACATGAAAATCAATGTTGGTCCCGCTGGCTTTGCTCTTTTACCTTAGTCTGCACTTGGTTATGTAATTTTCTTTGTTCTTTGTCTTTTTAGACGTTCTGTTGGATATCGCCCGCTCGTGGAACCAGCAGAGAAATTTTTTCTTTGCATAAAGCGAACTGGGCCAAGGCAAAGCCAAAGGTATGATTCCAGCGCGGGATTGGCTGAATAAAACCTAAGAATGACTTAATTCACCCGAGACCATAGTCAGTTAAGTTTTCCAATCCTTGAGTGCTTTTTAAAAGTGTGCTCAGATCTACCAGAAGAAAATTTCAGAGCTCCGTGTAACACATTAACTAAGCTTCAGCTTGAGGGAATGAGAGATATTTTACAGCCCTGCAGGGAACGTGGTGTCCCCCGCATACGGAAATCAGTTGGCGGTTTGGTAAACAAACACAGAGCATTGGGGAAAACCCCGCATAATATGTTTGTTTCTAAATTAAGTACATCAACAAGGCATCTCCCTGTCCGAAAAAAGGAAAGAAAGTAGCTTAATGAGATTTAATCGTTCAATACAACAAAATCTCGAAACTAAATGCGCTCATAAAGGCACATTTTGTTTTCGACAATAATCGGCACTTTGTAATTTTCTTATCTTGAACGATGCAGTGTTCAGATTTAGCTCGAATATGAAACTGTTAACGGTAGCGATTTTAGGAAGCAAAATTTGAGATGAGATTTCTTTTTTCGTAATTGTTTTAGATATATCTGTTTATTTTCAGCGCGACAAACCTTGCTTCGGTAGAAACATATCCCATGAACCTCCGCGGAAGTGCACGTTCGCGTTTAAACTACGCATGTGCAGATTACCTCGCGCGTTTAGGGAGTTCAAGATGGCGCGCTTAAAGATTCCAGGCAAGAGGAAGAGTCATTCGGTTGACAAGTCGGAAAAAAGAGTTCCGATCCTTAGAATTAAAAAAGATAGAATTCAGTCATTTAAAAAGAAACAAGAAATTGTTCGTCCTATGGTCATAACCTTAAGGAGATTTCGTGAAATTTTTGGTGATTCCGATGATGAAGTGAGGATTCTCATAATGATAATTGCAGTTCTTTGGTCGCGTTCTTTAGTTTAGCTTTTCTTTCCATAGAATATCGTCAGAATACGTATTCAACTTGTTGCTTTAGAATATCTTTCGATGTTACTTTTTGTTTTTGTTTGCAGGAGGAAGAGTTCTTGGGCTTCCGAGCAGAAGATCTTGGATTGAAAGCTTATCGTAGTTTCTCGCTTGTTAGCAGTGGTGTCTCTTCGCCATCAAAAGAGAGCTCGCATCCAGCACGACCACTAAGTCGACAATCGTCAGTAAACTCTGTTTCTGAACCAGCATCATTGCCTGTACCTCTTAAACCAAAAAAGAAGTGGTTTGGTGCAGTTGTTGAAGAAGGTTATGCGAAACAGTACAAAAAACGCGATTCATACGAGCGAAAATATTCTACTATCCAAATTGTTAAACAAAAGAGAGTTAGGGCTAACGCACAGCAAGGTGGAAAGGGATTATTAGAAAGTAACAGTAGTTTGAAATCGAAACAATTTGGGCAAATCAGAAAGCTGGGAGATGGTCAAAAGATTGCAGCCGTAAAACCAAGGCCAGCAACAGTAGCTCAGCAGTTGCTGGCGAAGGCGAAAGAAGGAAAGAGACTGCAGCAGATACAGAGAAAGCAGAAAACTACGTTTACTAGTGAAGTAAAATCATTGGAAAAGGTACCCCTTCGTTCCAGATCTGGTCGAATTGTAAAACCTAAAAAATTTGATTATGAAGATTTTATATCGCCAAAGAAAAAATCAATCAAAGTTAAGACAAATGACATTGAACCACCTGTGGCCCAGAAGCGGCCGAGAGAGGGACTCGAAGCGTTACCAGCAGCAAAGAAGCAGTGGACCTCAGTTCAGTTAGACGTTGATGTCAACCGCGATTTGGGTTCCCCACATGAATCAGGTTCTCAGTTTTTCTTTTTACTTTAAATTTATTCTCCTTGATTTTGTTATGTGCTAAAGAAATTGTGGGGAATGTTTTATGTCGTGTACGCTTATTCTGTGATGAGTGCAGTTTTCTTGTATCAATGTCTTAGGAACGCAAGTACATTGGTGTTTGCAATAGTTGATATAGTGAATTTAATCATATACTTAGTATCGGTGTTGAAGAGTTGCTTGGGCATTGCCATGTTAGTTCTAACTCGCAATTTAAGCAAGGTAATTTGCCTTAAGTACTATTAGTATAATTAGAATTTTTATTTCAAATGTGTTTGTAACTAGTAAAAGAATTTCTTTGACATTAGGTTAAGAGAAAGTTTACCTGTATCAAAGATACTTCCGGTGATCATTGTATTGGATTGTGCAAATGGCTTCCCCATTTCTTTTGAAATAGCACTTTGCAGTGTGGTTTAAGTTTATTGCTTATTATTTGCATTATATATTTATTATCAAATATTTCTTTGGTAAAATTTCTGTATTGGTGCATACTATTGTTTAATCATGCAGACTAACTCTTACCCAGACCCTAAACTTCAACACAAAACTGCATGCATAAATAAGTATGTGCCAATACAGAAATTATCTCATTTCTTCTCACAATGAGAATTGATGATGTAACTGAAAGCAAAATTTTAACTTTAATAAGGTCAAGCAAATCTTTACTATATATCATTTAAATTCCTTTTGATAATTTGGGGTCCTAATAAGACTGAAATTTGTCAATATACTGTAAAATGTAAAAAAAAAACCAAATACTAAGCTTTTTAGAATTTATATATGGAGAGGATTTTCAAGGGAGAGTGTATTGGGTAGAGATTTGAATTTGATGTTTACAATCTACCACTTATTTGTTTCCCTTTCTCTTGGAAAATCTTTTGACACTTTTGAATTTTCAGGATTTTCAATATGCACCACTAATACCGCTGGCTATGTGAATATTTTTGCTGGCTGGAAATTAGTGGAGATAAGTGGTTGTTACAAAAATGCTTTAAAAAAATAGATAAAATAAAAAATGCTATCTACTTTCAGAATATCTCAACCAACTTTGAATGTTATTGACAATCCTGCTTTTGTATTTTCACTCACCAATTAATGTTTATTTAAAACCTCTCACTATACAGACTTGCTTCCAGCGATAAATTGACTATAAACTATAAACTAGACTATCAGCAACTTTTACCTGAAGCATTACTACAACAACAACAACAATTTTATTTACCCCCAGATTCTCATATGCATTTTTTTTTTCCTTTCTAAGAGATATTATTAAATCAGAGGCACTGGCCCCCTGAAATAACTAAAGAGCTAATCTGGTCAGGGGGCCAGGCACAGTACTTACCAGCTGTCTCTGCGTCCAGCAAACTACCCTAAGGAGTCTTCGTTCATGCTTGTACATTCCATTGTATATTATTGCCTTAGAAATAGCAACATGTTGAATACGGCTTGGAGCAAGATAAACTTGATGCAAAAATGGTAAAAGCACAAACAATGCAAACGTTATCCCTGCAAAACACGACAGAGGGAAACGTTAAAATTAGAATAACAAAAACGATTTATTACTTTTAGCAAACTAACTTAGCCCTTAGTTGAAGGGTACGTAACGTGAAACACGAAGGACATGAGTTACTAACTAAAAACACCGCTAAAAATTCCCATACTATGAATTATGGTTTGTATTTGTTTTCAAGAAAAACCCCTTAGCTTGAATTGATTTTAGAAAAAAAATACATCAAATAGATATTTGAACAGACATAACTAGAATGCTGCTGAAAAAAAAAGCAAAACAGTTACTGTTCATTAGCAAAATACCAAAATTGAGTGCAATTCTGCAACTGGTTTCGGCTCCATTAAATCCTGTACCAATTGAAGAACAATTCAGGTGGAGCCACCCACTAATTGAGCACAGTAACTGAACAACTTTAGTAAAGTAAGGCAAACCAACAGATAAAACCATAGAAAACAGTGATTCGAAGCACACGCCACACAACAAAAAGCAACAAGGTCGCGCGTGAAAAATTAACAACATCAAAATCGAATAGGGCGCCAATCGCTTAACAAAAACGCACTCAAATATAACATTTAAGAAAAAAGGATACAATGTGTCCATAACTTTCCAAACAGTTAAGCGCTCTCTAAGCTCTCAAGACTCCAGCAAGATAAAAATTGAAGTAATATCTTACGCCAAAGAAACGAATTTCTATGGTAATGATTTTTGAAATACGTCGTGTAAAGCTCATACCCCATAACTTACTTCGGCCAGTGATCCACTCCATTATTATACTGATGTCGTGCTTCCCTTGTTCTACTTCTTTGTTCTCGCGGTTCGTGTCTATGAACATCCAGTTCCAACATTCGCCCTTATATCTCATTACGAGCATGGTCATGATCCGTGTTTGTTTTATGACAAATTAAGATTTTATTTATGTCCAGGAAATCGATTTGTTTGAGTTTAACCATTTTTGTCGCATTCATTGTACGAGTAGTTTCTAAAGAGCGTAAATTCCGCTTAATAGTTGTACTCCTAAAAAGAATAAATTCCGGTTAAAAATTGTACTTGGTAATTGACATTTTTTGTGTATTTTGTTATCAAGTAATCCTGGTTATATTTTGCAGGATACTTTTACTTCATACAACCAATCAATATGTTTTAAAGGTTATCTATTTACTCTTTCGATCCCTCATGTCATAGAGCTTGCTAAAAAAAATTCTTTGGTGCCTCCTAGTTATTCCCCTCGATTAAAACTTGAAAATCCCTTCCATTTTTACTATAAAAATTCTTTGCATACCCTAAGATACAACCCAATAGTTTATATTTAACATAGGTAATTTATTCAGCGCTATTTATTTTGTTATCGTGCCGTGCAACAAGTGGGTACAACTGTCATAATTCAGATAATTCAAGACTGAAAATCGTTTTGATCATCAACATAAGTGGTGTAGGAGGTGCTCTGTCTAGCATTAGTTCTTTGTCTGAACAACGGTATGGATTTTTGTTGTACCAGCCACTTAAAACATTCGCCGTACCGGAATTCCTTCAGCAACCATAAAATTAAGTCTACCATGATGAGAATGTTTGCTTTTATTTACTTTCTATAGATTCATAAGACAAAGATAGAAATTCTTAAATAACTACTTTATGTGCTTGAAATGAATACAGCAAAATATGGATAGAGTAAATTCCCATTTTTGGATAGAATGACGGACTTTCGATAGCTGGTCGTTTTTGTCCACTTCTAAAGGGTTTCCCTAGCTATTTGAACCATTTTGTTTAGATTATACCTTGAAAACCAAGATTATTAAAACCTAAATTAAAGGGTTCTTTGATACCTTATTTCGAACTAGAACTCAATATAACTTGATTAATACAACCATGGCCAACATTCCGCAAATTCTACCACTCAAGGTTGAAATTTATTTTGTTATCGCTGTAAGTGTAAGTACCGTAAAATGTTCGACCCATATGGTCAGAAAAGCACGAAAAATCAGCTCTTTGCACTACTTACAGAGATTTTTAACTACCCCGCTACATGTTTCATCGTTTCTGTATTAGAACCCTTTTTATAGATTGTGATGAGATCATTATGACGTCATTTATTAGAAACAACCTATAAACTTCATATTGAGCCCAAAGGTAATGGCGGTGTATAATTCGTTCACCATATTAGCCAACAACGGGATAAAAAAGTACATTTTGTGATTTTCCTTCTAGCTTTGTTAGGTATTAGTTCATCTACTGGTAATGAGAAATCTTAGTCTAATGTTAAGACTTTGTGTTCTTCAGTTTTGTTTCGCAATGCATGAGAGTCAGTGGTCGTAAATCAATCACCAAGGTTGTTTGTATCTATTCAGACGTTCACAGAGACACATATAGACCAATGAGAAGAGAGGCGTTCAAAATCCGTTGGGGTCTCTAGCATTCCGTACCTGAAATAGTGAAAAGTAATTTCTTACTATTTATTACGTCACCAGTAAATATCTTTAGAGAGTAAGTAACGTTTTGTCTCTTATTGTTATAATGTCGTTGGTGCAATATTTGAACTCCATGCAAGATCTCAACAAACCTAAATACTGAAAATGTCGTGTTGTGAATTGTTGCAGATTATTACAGATTTCTATTTGGAATTACAGCTTCCATCCTTGACCTGGCTTGTCGTTACAATACCGGTTATGTCAGTATTTTAATTCAAACATAGTTACAAGAAGTTTATTTCAACTTAGTGGTAGTTTTATATTCAACAAACTAATTTCCTGGATCAGAGTAAGTTCTGTATATCTTTGTGAATAATTTCTTATCTCAATTGTACCAGCAGGAACAACTTCAAATCTCTCTAAACACTGTGCTAAGATGCTTTCTAAAATTTTGGTTTTTTCGATATATTACTACTTTTCGTGAAAATTTTGATTTAAGATTCTGAACAATGTGCTACCAGAGGTCATTATATAGAATTAATCAAAGAAGTAAAGCACATCTTGAAGCTTCCTTGAATACCACTTGTTTTCTTAGAAGCAATCCCTTTTCAAATACACTGCAAACAAACAGGATGCAAAGTTTCATTCATATTCAAATAGCGTGATAAATTTGTTTGGAGAGCAAACGAACATACAGCACAAACTTTTTTTGTAAGATTCTTTTAGTAGACTGCTAAGTAGTCTTGTTATGTTGCTATGATATAATTGGGAAACATAGCCATAAATGATATTCAAGTCAGCATATAAAACGGAAACTCCTAATAATTTTTTACAATTGTTTTGCAGTCAAACAATCAGCTTTTAAAATTATTATTCAGCTTATATTGTTTTAACAGGAACAAATGTTAAATACTTTCTACCTATTAACTGTGTACACAAAGAAACACACTTAATAAAGTGTTGGAGATTCGTGGAATTGGATTTATAAGAATTCTAATAATGAAGAGGTTCCCACGTGATCCATCTTTTTTAGAAGTAGTTTTTTTTTAAGACATTACATAACTTGAAGTAGGTAAATACACAAAACGCATTCGGTTTCAGAAACGAAAAAGCTCCAAAATTAATTAACTGACAAACTTTTGCGTTATCTATAATTAGCTAGCTCACTCATGCATTCACTAGATTATTTCCACAAACTTCGCTACAGCAATAACATGGTGCCTGTAAAATATAGACACTTTTCATTAGTTGCAGAGAGCTCTAAACTCCGAGCCCTTTAAGCCAATTAACATTTAAGCAATGGTAATCAGCAAGCTTCAATTAAGTTGCGGCTACAGGCAAAATTATATCAATGAAGCATATAGTTTTACTATTGCATGCATGAACTTGGTATCATTAGGAGCTGACAATACGCTATAATTTTATCCCTACCCCTGTTAGTGGGTTATAAACAAAAGGTAGCCCTGCTGTATTACCCACTACCAATTATCAATTATTAGATGAGGGCTGAGCATGCATGATAGCGAGAATTATCATAGCCAAGTTTTGTTATTTGCCGAAGCCGAAGACTGAGGCAGATAATACAAGCGGAGGCCATGATAATTCTAGCTAGCTATGATGCAAAAACTTATATTTACTAATAAAAACTAACGATAAAAGTTCGACGTTTCGGTGAATCCAATAATTCTCTTGTTATGCATTTTCCATTCGGCTCAGGAAAAAAAGCAATTTTTCTTAAACTAATTCCGGTGTATATAACACATATGTACTATATCTAGCTTGCCACCGTAAACAAGTTTATTATCAAACGCATTTCCAACTTTTTCAAAACTTAATAAACAACCACTACTTAGGTTTGCCAGAATCTATATACTTTCATGAACTTCATTGAATGCAGCAAAAGATAAAAAAAAAAAGAAAACAATTTCTGTCAGAAAAAATGTGTGAATGAGTTTCACAAATCTCCCCAAAATGCAGAAATCATGCAACTTTAATAGTGGATGTTAACATTGCAGTTAAAAAAATCAAAATTCCTCTTTAATTCGGAACGATAGTTATTTTAGATGATTCCTTTCCTGTGAGAGTCCTGTTTCACTTCATACACTGCAGCAAGAATCTCCGACATTTTACTCGGGCTTCCTGTGGAATGCCCAAGTTATAAATTGGGCTTCTTTATTATTTTCCATCTTGAGACGCAAAACGCAGTCTAGCAAGTAAAGCGCATGCGCTGAGTATGCTTTTTCGAAAGCAACTATACGGTATCTTATGGCATTCAGTCATGGAGTATATATTCAGGTAGGCTTCAAAGCTTACGGTTATCGTGGCGGCAAAGAGATGCACCGCGATTGAAGGATAAATATGTCTTCTCATACGTTCGTACAGGCACCAAAAATATGCGGTGGTGACGAGTTAGGAAAACAAAGTTTGACCAATCGGTAATCTGTCACCACCACGGCAATCACCTGAGCATGAATATATCATTGACATTCGCGTTGTTGGTTCACTTTGTGCTACACCGTACTGACAAGTCCCAATAAGAAAGAAACAGCTGTCTACGGTTGCAGGTTATTGCTTGTTGATACACAGGCAGCCCCAGCTATCTTTGTATACGAAGGGACTTACGATCAGCCCGCTGATTGTAACTCTTTATCGTAAGATATATTCTTTTTTCAAATCGTAAAACTTCTTTTGCAAATAGCAGAGTTAAGTTTCTGTACTTTAGTTGAAAAATGTTTGTTCTCGGCTTCGTACGAGCTATTAAAAATCGAACGCACTTCACTGATCTAAGGTTACTTCTAGTTTATTTATTGTGATTAACTAAGTAATAATTATCGTTAATGGGCTCGCACTTAGTGACGTAATGAACTGAATAATGATCTACATGAAAACTAAAACACCTTCATCTTCGCATGATGCTAAGATTGTTTTTGGAAATGCGACAAAACAAAAGAAGAATGCATCCATTTTTGCTTGTTTTAACATTATTCCTGTTTTCTCAATGTTCAGGTAAGCCTATACATGTATATATTACTAATAGTTACGTCATCTAAGATCAGTTATGCCGTGCACAAACACAGGAGTAATTTTGACTTACTTTTTTTAATCAATGGAAAAAATCTTTATTAAAAGATAAACGAATGTATAAGTAAAATTCTAAAAAAACAAGAAAGGCAAAGAGAAGGCATTTAAAACATGGCCATTTTCTTTTTTTCAAACTCTTTAAATAACCCAAGAAACGGTGCTGCGCGCGCTCGCTAGATATAAAATTTGTGTTTGTTTCATTTATTCTAGCTCACGATCATTCGAACTTATTAGACTAGACTCGAGTGTTGCGTACGAGTTTCTATAGTAATATGCCAGTTTTGACCAATCGAGTATCGATCTGGCTTGTCTAAACCTTAAGAATGAAAGATTTACTGTCCTACAATTAAAATACAAAATTAAATTAAAATAGCTTTAGCTATGGGCGAAAGGCTCCCGCAAGCTAGTAATCAAGCAAGTTTCTACCATTCTGGAACAATGAACCTGTGTTTCTACATTCGCGAATTTTTTAATTATAGGAGAACTAATTATAGTTTGAGAGGTGATGGAACTGTTCTTACCTTACCTAAATTTAACCTACAATGGAAAAAAAAAGTCATTTTCGTATGTGATTTGTCAACTCTGGAACAAGCTACCTCTCATAGTTCGTCAGGCAGGCAATCT
>JANCMA020200830.1:0-13320 GCA_024336925.2 Zoanthus solanderi | reverse complement strand
TTGCTAAACAACCTGGAAGCCCTTGTTAAACAAACTGGAATTCCTTGCTAAACAACCTGGAAGCCCTTGTTAAACAACCTGGAATTCCTCGCTAAACAACATGGAAGCCCTTTTTAAACAAACTGGAATTCCTTGCTAAACAACCTGGAAGCCCTTGTTAAACAAACTGGTATTCCTTCCTTGCTAAACAACCTGGAAGCCCTTGTTAAACAAACTGGAATTCCTTGCTAAACAACCTGGAAGCCCTTGTTAAACAAACTGGAATTCCTTGCTAAACAACCTGGAAGTAGCTTAGCCAGCAAGGAAAGTGGGGTGGTTTGATGTAATTCATCCATTTTTATCTCAAACTGGCAACTAATGAGTAAAAAAAGGCTTTAAATCCTTAGGCTAGCTGTCAGTTGGGCGACCTTTACAGAATTTTTGCTTGCCATCAGCAACTGGGCAAATGTTAATTAATTCCAACCATGCATCATTTGGAGCCATCACCTGAGACCATGACTTCTGTTTGGGTGATGGGGTAAGGGGGTTTGATTAATTATTATTATAGATAGGACCCTATGCCAGCTCTGATTGGTCAAAAACCCATGTTTTATCAGAGTATAGAACACAAAAAGGTGTCTTTTGTTTTTAGGAATGTAGAATCTATAATAAAAGCAAATGAAAAATCCTAAGCCATGTATTAGAATAGGATAAAACACTCCAGACATTTCAGAACAGTTGAGAAATGTAGAAATCACTCTTAACAGGGGCTGCATGGTGTTTTATCAAAGTCAAACACATGGGTTAGGCTTCTTTATTTGTAAATTGAACACAGATCTACAAATTCTGTATAATGTAATGCAATAATTATAGCTTTACCATTCTGAATTTGTGCCACTTTTTTAGCCACTTCTCTGATGATCTGTAAGAAAATAGAAAGTATAAGCAAACAATTTATCAAGTTGAAGTTTCTAGTGCAATTTAAATACTGCTAATCCCAGTATAAAAGCCAAGAATTTGACCCCAATTTTTGATACACATGTTTGGGGGTTGGCTTACTGTATACAACAAAAACCAACTTTTGAAAAATGGCTCAACGAACACAAACAGTATGGTGTGAAAATGAGCAGTACTGTTTGGCTAACCAGACTTTTTTATCCTGCTTTCTGCATTGCACAAGCTTTAAAATGATATTTCTTAAACTTTTAATGCTGACTCCTCGTTCAAGAACATCTGTCAATAATTTTATCAGGTTTTTCAATAAGTTTTAAAGGGAAGGTAGTAAAAATGCAGAAATAGATGATGTAAGAGCTGATATTTTTTATTTTATTAATTTTGCAAGGTCTGAGGAATTCTGCTAATACAAAGAAGGTGATTCATTTATTTTAAGTACGTGGCGAAAATCACCAGCTGCCACCTATTATAGAAAACCCTTCTAGTCCTGAGTTCAGAATTTGGCTCTACCAAGGTAAGTGCCAATTCAATAGGTCACTTGTCTTCCATAATTAAGATTTACCATAATAGTCCTGTTTACCTGATGCCTCCATTTTTCTGCTTCTTGTAAATCACTGCACTCAGTTGCCAGAAAGGGTCGTCTCTCCTGCAATGAACAGTACCATTAACATGTGAAATTTCTAGAACTTTACAAAAGTTTTAATGTTTGAACAGCACAATGAATAAAGTTTTACAAACAACTATATGTTATTTAGCTTAAATGTGTAGTATAAATCATTTCAAAAAAATTAATCTCGAAAGGAATAGTTATTTTTACTCAATGACAAAAAATTTATAAAAAATGATAGGTTTTGTGTAAACATGCCTTGATTGTTAAGCCAGCCTCCTTCTTTTGAAGATCATACCATCGAGACAGCATAGTCCTAAATAAATATTATTTAACAATATTAAATATCAAAACAAACAATACATTTCACAAAATTTAACAAACAAATTAATGCAAATTACAAGATGTTACAGTACATGATTTCAAGTCTATTCTCAAAACTTTGAAACTTTAGAGCTCCTGCCCTGTTTTCTGAATTAACACAACCCCTGAGCAAAAAATGCCAAAAACATTAGATAAATATGTGGCCCCAGATGGTTGGGAAATTGTCAAATTTTACAAGCTGTTCATAATAACTCCTCACCAATTATCCTGTGGTGTTGGATCTTAGGGTTAACTTTGACTGAAAACTGCCTAATGGTTTCGGGATATTTCATTGTTTAATGCAACAACATCATCTAGCAACATAAACGTTTGTGGCAAATCAGCCTTCATGGCTTCTTTGTGAGCTTCCTCGCCTTGTGCCTTCAGATAAACTGTACTATATATGTCTTGTTCTTTTTTTTTTTTTGTATTTGTTTGTTTAATAACTATAATAATCAACTTTATATTGGGAATAATTTCCGTACTGGGTCTGGGTAAGGGCTAGTTTGCAATAGCATACCTGCCAACATTCCAAAGGTAAAAAGAAGTAGGTTTTTTTAGGAGGGTGGAACCCGAGCGGGGGTGTTTGTTTCACACATCCAAAACTAGGCGACTCAACACGTACGCAAACATGAGTTACCATACAGTAGTCTACTCAACTAGGCGCCGAAAAGTAATAATACCTTGCGTGGTGTCTAGTGTACGAAGACTAGGAACTAACACCAGTTCACCACACTGGTGGCGCTGTTTGTTTACCGCAATATAATACCTGTATAAGAAGTGTGTAGCCTTGGAGTAGCGTAAGGGTGTGAGTCTTACGGCGAAAAAGGTTATTTTGATTGAGAACTTAGCATAAAATGTCGATCTTCAATTAAAAGATATATTTTTTGGAAAATCGGTAGGAACAGCATGGTAAATCAGTAGGCGGTAGAAAAGTGAGAAAATCGGTAGCCTACTGCCTAAATCGGTAGGGTTGGCAGGTATGCAATAGTATGCCCCAGTACGGAAATTTTACCTTATATTGTCTCTAGTAATATTTTAAAAATGTAAAGCAAGGACAAACAATAATTAAACTGCAACTGATATTGTCGCATTAAACAGCGAAGTATTGCGAAACCGTTCTTGCTTACAGCATCATTATATATGCATAAAATGTAAGCACTCAAAATCAATAGTACATAATTTTCTTTCTGTCTTCACAAAATATCAAAATATAAAAGTTCGCTGATAACATAAAATTAGAATGTACACCCTTGCATCCATCTAACGATTTTAGTAATCTTTATTCATGAATATATGCATGCCTTTTATTTCCCTGAAAATTTTTTGCCCGCACTGTTTTTATTAAGCAGTGAGAATTAAAACCCTATCTAGATTTACTGACCAACATCCAGCTCGATTTAATACATTAATTCTTATTCATTACTTACATAGCTTTCTCGGCGTTCCTCGCCTAAAAAATAAAAAAAAAAATCGTGAATAACTCATTAAGCAAAGTTAACTAACTTAAAAAATCAAAATTCTCTGTAACTTACCATTTTTAATATTAATATTATATTTACAGGAACTGATATTGAGAAAACTTTAGATCTCACGCTTCTTCGACGTCCGCCATTCGTTAACAAACCGCTGCTCTTCTCTGCACGGCGGCTCAGCTTGGGCCAGTCTTCCTCCTCCATTTTACCCTGCGCCATCTTGTCTTTCAAGGTTGTTTATGATGTCGTACTTTATCAATCTTGTGCGTCAACAGCTAGCAATTGTTCGGAGTGTTGGAGGATGGAAAGGTGCATTTTTTCGCCTCTTAAGAGAAGGAAATGTTCGGTCGGGGACATTTGTTGGAACTGATCAATATGGTAATAAATATTACGAAAACAACTCCTACTTCATGGCAAGAAACCGTTTTGTCGAGTATCCGTATGTGGATAGACTCACTTTTGATGCTAGTCAAGTACCGTCAGAATGGCACAGATGGCTTCATAACATAACCGATGACCCGCCGACGAAAGTTCCACCTCCGGAGAGAAAGTTTGCACAACCACGATGGGTCAACACAACAGGAACTAAGAAGGAATATGTACCATATAGCACCACGAGACCAAAAATCGAGGCATGGGAACCTCCTAAAAACAATAAATAAACAACTATGAAGCACTACTATACGGATAACTTACTGGAAAAGAACTGACTTTTGAAGGACAAAACGTGTTGTAATATATGCTTGACTGTGTTTTTTGATTATAATATTCTTATAAATGCATCAATGTAGATACCCGCCTACCCAAGGTCAGAGATTATCGGTGTATCACGATGGGGTTTTTTCGGGTAACATTTCCGTACTGGGGCATACTTAATTATGCATAAAGTTTATGCATAAAAATCTCACCTATTTTCTATACAGCTAACCCTAACCCAGCAGGACCCAGTATGCCCCAATACAGAAATTATCCCTTTTTTCGTTTTACTTTAAACGACATCCATAGGGCATAATAACATGGCACAAGATCTCAAAAAAAAGACGTATAATTTAAAAGTTTTTATATGTTTGATGGCATACACCTGTACACTCGAAACTTTTATAATTTCATAATCCAAGACCTTGGTTGACGGGGATATACCTTGACTGGTGAATTATTAGGGTTTGATGATATTGTTAATAAATGTACAGTTAAGAGTTGTTAAAGTTACAGAAGTTTTGATGAATCCATTTGAACCCTTTAAGTTGTTGAAAGTGTTAGAGATTTATTGCTACTAATGTTTTCAGAGCTCATTTAAAAAAAAAATTGACATAAAGAAAGTGTGTCTGTTTAATTATAGGTGAATGTTTGCAACTGTTTAGACATGCCTACAGGGTGCCACAATTGCAAACTAACTCACAAAATGTCTTTCCTCCCAAAAACAAGAGACTGGAACTGTCTGCCTATTGAAGTAGTTGAGGCAACATCTGTTCCTTGTTTTTGCGAGAAATTGGATGCTGTAATTTGAACTTTTATAATTAGTGTATTTTTGTGTTTGAGAGTGACCATTGTTATTTTACTATTTACTTGTGCCAGCTGCGAAAGCACAGCACAAGTTTAGGTTTGCCCCGTGTTTTTTTTTTTTTATTTGTGTCGAGGTCTTCAGCCACTTGATGTAATAATACTTGATATACTGGACAGTGGCTATATTCGGCTATTTGATATAATACTTGAAATACTGAACAGCAGCTGCTAGACAATACATTTTGATTTATGTGTATTAGCATGGCAGAGCTAACCAAGAAGTAAAGAGAAATTCCTGTTACCGATATGGCCTTACAACAGAACTTTATGGCTTTAAGTTATCTACTTAGCATATATGCCCATTTTTTATGCCCAAATATATATAGATTATTTATTGTTTCTCTGTCTCTACTTGGGTGAAAGTAGCTAGAGAATATATAATTATGCAAAATGCTTAGATGACTCCTGCTTTTGGTAGAAGCCTTTGCTTTTTTACCTTGTCTCCGCTCTCCCGCTTTTGTACTTAAATCTTCCGCTTTTACATCCACTAACTGGTTGGTTTCATAAGGTTCCAGTTCAGCACACATGGTGGTCAAAAGAATCTCATTAGAATCTAGTTTGAATCTCATTATTTGCCCTCCATTTGCCCTTGTGTTATATCCTTGGGGGACTTGATGAAACCCAAGAATACTGAATACTTATTCAAAGAATAAAACAGACTTCCTCCTTGTCTTTTTGTATCCCAAATAGAATTTTAACTTACACTAGACAGGATCGAATGCATTTATAACAGCTAGCTAAAGCAGCCCTTACAATGCCTCATTCAAATGCTGCCTAGGAAAGACTCTTCACCATGATAAAGAAAAACATGAAACCTTTCCGGCCCAACCTCGATCCCTCCAAGACGCTTGGCAGCAAAATTACCTTTAAGATAGAGTTAGAACAGCAAGACCCATCTCGCAAGTTTGTGTTCCCACCATAACTTCTTAAAGCAGCAAAATCAGCCACTGAGGAAGTATAACATGGTGACGATCAGTACCAGAAACCAGTTTTGCCTTTGATCTTAAAAAGTTGTATCAATAATGTACTAATTAAGCTAGATTTGGATTGTGTTTGTTCTAGAGATATCCTTCATACGCATGGGTATTTAACCGCCCACCAGCTGCCCACCGGTTAGCTCAGTGGCAGTGTCGGGCAGCTGTTGCGCGAAACGATCGGGTGTTCGAATCCTGGCCGTGACCCTAAATTACTCTAAGCTTTAAAAGCAAAATATAATCTAAAATTAAATTATCTTTTTCTTCGATTTCGTTTTAACATGTAATTGCAACTGTTAAAAACGACAGCAATGAATTTTTATTTTTTCATACGTTCCTTAGCAAAACAAAATGAAACACAAGTCAAGTCAAGTCAAGTCAAAAACGTATTTATTCATGCTGCACGATGAACATATGTAATAAATAACTACAAAATATACAATAAAAGCATGATGCTGCCTATAAATAACTATAAAGCTAATCGAGCTAGGCAGCAAACTACGAGGCGCTTTTACGAATATGATTAACACTTTACGTGTTACGAAGCGTTTTGAATACTAACCGGAAAGCACAGTTCGCTCAACATTTGTTGATAGCTGACTCAAAGGGTTTCACTGCGCTATAACCTGCACAAAACGAAAATTCTACACAAACTCCAATTTTTGCACTAATCAGTTGCTTGCCATGGCATTGTGAATCACTTCTGATTTGCAGTTTTAATCATATTCTATTTTATGCAAATCTCAGGGTTTTGTTATTCTTGTCTTTGTTCACTTTTTGGAGGAAATGCAACTTCCAAACGAAAGTGAAATTAGTTCTTATTTTTTTATTAAACTAATAACTAAAGTGAAGAACAGTGTAGTTCTACAAACACTATCACTGTCAGTAAAATATATTTCATTAAAAAACCGAAGCTCAACTGAATATAAACACATAAATATAGAGAAGTATCCGCAAGGAACACAACGATTGCTTATGCGCATTGCCAGAATTGTTTGGTATGCGCAATAACAAAAATTTTTGGTATGCGCAGGCGCAGGTCAATTTGGTATGCGCAAGCGCAGGTCAATTTGGTATGCGCAGGCGCAGGTCAATTTGGTATGCGCAGGCGCAGGTCAATTCGGTATGCGCAGGCGCAGGTTAATTTGGTATGCGCAGGCGCAGGTCAATTTGGTTTGCGCAGGCGCAGGTTAATTTGGTATGCGCAAGCGCAGGTCATTTTGGTATGCGCAGGCGCAGGTTAATTTGGTATGCGCAAGCGCAGGTCATTTCGGTATGCGCAGGCGCAGGTTAATTTGGTATGCGCAAGCGCAGGTCATTTTGGTATGCGCAGGCGCAGGCTAATTTGGTATGCGCAGGCGCAGGTCATTTTGGTATGCGCAGGCGCAGGTCATTTTGGTATGCGCAGGCGCAAGTAAGATTTTTGTGCACACGCGCAGCTCATTTTTTTTCTACGCACAGAGCATTTTTATAGTACCCTATTTAAAATCAAGTTTCATTTGAAACCCATTTTAAACTTTTTTTCTGAAAACTTATTATTTTTTTTAAATTATTTTGATCTATTTTTTTAATAATCTAAAACATGATATGCTACACTCCCGCTTGATAATTTTAAAATGTGTTTCATGTCCGTTAACATAAATCAATTTTGGGCAACAGATAACGAGAAGTTAAAACTCTTTAAACTGTACAATTTCATACCACTCTTAACACTTCAAAAATCCTCTGATGTTAATAAACGATTAAAATAAAATTTAGCCACTTTGCATTTTTTAAATATCTTTTCAATTTTTTGATAGAAAATATATTGTTGAAAGAATGTTTGTATATTGTTACTTTATAGTTGCTTTCATATAAAAAAAGAAAATTGTTTCGATTTCCATACTTTTTTTTTCGATTTTGTCACATACATTAACAAGTAGAATTTGAAATCATAAAAACGTCCTTTTTCCCTCAGTCTTGATCCATTTCCAATTGCTTTCTTCAGAGTTAATTTCTCTTTAATCATCCTTTCACCACAGCATGCCAAATTTACAGCTTCTTTGATACTAAAAAAAATTTCAACATATTAGTTTAATAAAACCAAGATACAATCACAAGACATGCTTCCTAAAACGATCTTAATTTCAGTCAACAAAACAAATAAAATGATCCTTTGAACAAGCAGTAATACTTTAAATAAATAACATTGAAATTATGTTTTTTGATAACAAGAGATTAGTTAAAAGTTTCACGTTTTCGTTTCTAAAATATTCTTTGATTATTCATATAAACCAATATCAAAACTTTTGAAACAAAAAACTTATAACTAAGGTTAACACATTTATTATTGTACTGTATACTTGTTCATTTGTTCGTTTAACGCTTTTAAATTTTAAACGATTGTTTGGTTAGCTTCAACCAAATACGACAATACTTTGGAATGATAGAAACTAATTGACCTTGGTGGCACAGTTTCTAATATTTATAAGAAAAGAAAAGACACATTTGCTTTTTACTGCATTGAAAACGATAACGGAATTAAAATTGACAAACATCGCTACAATTTAGTTTAAGTTCGAAATAGACTAAACTTTAAACTTCTGATATCATCAATGTGCATGACTTTTGGAACTAAAATCATCCAACCAGATTTGTGAAATAAACATTTCGTTGTTACCTGCTTGAACTAACATTAAAATGAATCGGTCCTCAGTGGGAAGATTTGTCATCAAGTCTTCAAGACTGCCACTCTTCAATACGTCCAACAATTTCCTGTTTCGATTTACTCTCTCCAAAGCATTTCACTGCAACTTCAAGAGATGAAATGATTTACGCAAAAATTTCATATGCATATCATGCAAGTGTTAGCTGTGACGTTTTACCAAGTTATTGGTTAGTCATTTGTCCCTACACCTTTTAGAGATGGAAATTCCAACGGTCCGATTACACAAACATTTTTATTGTCTGATTAAAAGGCAATTCAAAGAAAAGCTAATTAATTTTTCATTAATTGTTGTCGTGAAAAATTCTAATGCAATGTTTGTGCTTTTCTGCATGAATTTTACCAGGCCTCGTATGTAAATTTCTTCAAATTAAATTGATTGGGGAGAATGTGCTGCCTTTGCTCTAAATATCTGCAAACTGGGTTAGATATTTGCAACTTAATTCTCGGATATGAGGACGTTAAACCATAGGTCCCGTCTTTTACATGGACTACACTAACTTGAACCAGAGGGACGTTATTAATAATAAAGCACCACGGGGCCTGGGAAGTTACCCAACCCAGTAGGACTTACAACACTATCAAGCCAAGGGTCATAATGTTAGAAAACTCGAAAGGGTTAATACGTCACCCTCGCAAAACAAATTTCAAACAGCGATTTCTACAGTGCTCGCGCTATCAGCCGTCATTCTCGTATCCTGTCATAGATTGTTATAAAAGACCCCACTACACTGTCAAACTGAAACAATTGTAAGAACCGATATTTTAAATCTACCAAAATATAAACTTAAATAAAAGGCGAATCATAAAAATTTCTCTCGCTTTTCAAATTTTTTGAGTTGGCATCTATGAAAATGCCGTAGTTAAATAAGATTGAGCTCGATAGAAATTTTACCTATCACTGTTTAGTTGTCATTGCGAATTCAAGAAAGTTAAAAGACCATCCTGCGTACACTAACAGTATTAATAACCATAACTGGTTATGCATACTTCAGCACTACTTCGCTGACCAAAAGGATCGTGGCCTCTTGGAACAAGATAGCACAATATAAAAAACTCCAAACGATTGGGCTGCCTGTGTAAATGAAAAATGTTTTACAAGTTTTTCCGATAAACGTTACCTTGAAGTGAACATTAAAATATGTCTACGACTGACTTAGAGAAAGGTTCATTTCAAAATAGAGATGGATTAAAAATTCACACGAAGTGCTGGTCACTTTCAGAACAAAATTCAAGGTTAGCGAAATGGTTACAAGTTTTTAACTGTTTATGGTAGATTCCAACAACTGTAAAAATATGATTAAACTAAAGCTGACAGCTATTTTTTTAAAAGAATGGACATATATTTTATTTAAATATATAGGATAATATTCTAACATTATAACATTGGCATTGTGATGAAGATATGCTGTATATTTGCGTTGTGTTTTTCGGTTTGTAACAAGAAAAATAAAATCGTCTATAGCAGCTGTCAGTTACAGTATGATCAATCCGAATATTAACTACACAGATTTAATACGCGTATCTTTGATTTGTAGTATTAACTTGAATTTAAAGATTTAATACTCCATAACAATTTTGTGTTTCGTTTGGTTTAATCAGAGGGAACTGAAATATATATATGTTTGCACAAGGTATTAATCTGAATAAATTTTTTCGTGCACGCATGCAAGCTTCTAACTTCAGACAACCACAGGTAGCCCAGGCTCCTGTCACAAATCAAAATATTGTTATTTACGTAAGATTATATTGGGAGTTTTGAACATTTGATTTTTTGCTTTAAATCTCCATAAAATTTAATAAAATACTCAAAGCATCCTGTTGATATTCATGATCTAATTTCTCGTCTGAATTTTGTCCAATTTCATTTACCCATTAATTAAGTGAAAGTGAGAGAAAAGTAGTTAAATGAATATTTTTCTTTTAAAGTAAAATTCAAATAAGAATCCTGATTAAGGCTGCTTTTGGTAAACAATTTATATAAAAACCAACAATAAAAAACTACTACTACGTTTCGTCGTTTCTGCCAGTTTGCCTGACAAATATGTCGTCGCGATGATGATGAAACGTAGTAGTAGTTTTTTATCGTTGGTTTTATATTAAATTCAAATAAGAGTTTAAAAATTAAAAATAGGATACTATTTAAGGATACTATTCAAGAGTTTTGGCTTAGAGAAGGAGGATGCCTTGAATCAAGCGAGATGGAGAGTGGGAGTTGGAGAGATTGCTGTTAGAGTGGGGTAAATCTGGCCACCCTTGTTTATGGGAATAAATCCGGATTAAAATTGGATGATTGTGATGATACTATTTGTGGTTAACTTGGAAGACAGTATTTCTTGTTGTGGCCCACTGGAGTATTAGATCTAGATGGTAATTTTTGCAAGCTCACACAACAACTTTTAACCATAGTTAAAATTCTGACATTGTAATTAATCCCAGTTATCAACTCAGATTTTAACGTATCTCGTTAGGTGAGCTTAGCAGTCGACAAGCTTGGTTTAACCTTGCAATTGCTTCTCTTAGCAAATCAGAATCTGTAAGCTGACAACCATGTAGATTTAGAAGTTGTCTGAGCCAGTCTTGCTGTTTGCATGTACAATGCTTTGAGACCTCAACCAGAAGTTAGTTACACCTGTGTACTTATGATTAAGTGTTTAAATCAAGGTTTAAAAATTGGTTTTGTGGGTCCGTCCAATGGTATTTAGCCTTTAAGAATCTTTAACCTTTTAGTATTATTTAAAGCATGATCTTACTTAGATTGGTTCATAATTATTATATCATGACTAAATACCTTAATTTAGTATATATCACATAGGTGAACAGTACTTTTTGCACACGCTGATTGGCTAGCTCGGAAGTGCAGAAGAAAAACAAAATGGCTTCCCATTTTGCTTTGGTTTCAAAATGTCACAAATAAAGTTTCTCTTTGGTCTGCTAGTTATTCAGCTTGTGTGGTATATACTAAAACAATTATTCACCTCAGCATCAGTGAAAGTGCTGGATATTTACCACTATTCACTTCCAATTCGGTGAATAATTGTTAATTATAATTAACTCTCTTAGACTACAGTTAGTAGCTTTAATTTGATTTTTTATGACTACAGGGCAGTTTTATTTATCCTTCATGGTTTTGCTGAACACAGTGGTTGCTATCAGGACTTTGCACAAACTTTATTGCAGCATAACATTGTTGTCTGTGCTCATGATCACCGTAAGTAACTAGTACTTGAGAACTTTTAAAAGACAAACATTTTTAATTAAAACACATGTACAGCTGAATTGGCACTACATGTACATAAAATTATTAAAGAAATCAACTGAAGGTACACACTGTTTCATCCTTATGTGTTGGCCTTGTGGTTGTGTATATACTTACTAAATAAATAAAAGTATGTCATTTCATCATGAATTTTAAAACAAGTCTTGGGACTTAGAGTTCATGCATATTTTCAAGTATCTGCAGCACCAGAATCTACAGTTTACTGTTAGAATTAGTAGCTAAAGTTTTGCTTTAGATATTAAATAGCTGTTGGTGTGGGATCTTGCAAATTGTTTAAATGCATGATACTGTGAGAACGTATATGACTGTGCAGACAGTTTCTCATAACTATAATTTTATATGTACAATGTATTCTAATAAATACTTTTTTAAACATGTCAGCTCATAACAGCCTTTTGCTATATTTGGTTAACTACTGTAGTTCCTCAAGGCCATCAAAGCTTATAATCTTTTGGAGGAAGAGTTGGTTAGATTTCACTAATGGTTTCAATGATTATAAAGTGCTCCCAGTTTGGTCAAAAATTATTTAGCCTTGAATTTTGTAAGTTCAGCTTAATTTAGTTTATAACTAAATCTGGGTAATCCAGTACACAATGATCTCAGTTCTCAGGCGCATATGCAGCTTTTTCTGCAGAAGGGAGGGGGGAGGGGGTGCACTTTAAGCTTGAGCAGACCTTAGGTTATCAGTCTTAAAAATATGATATCTATTAAAAATAATTCTGATATCTGATATGTGTAACAGCAATATGTAATCTGGCATTTTGAGCTTTTCTTTATAAGTTTTATTGCTTTCTTAATGCACATGATGACTTCGAAATTGATTCAAAACACCTGATTTGATTTCGCTGATTTATTTACTAGTTATTTTTTAAAAACAACAATATGGATAAGAAAGCATGAAAAATTCGAAAAATATCTACTATTATAATTTCTACATAGTCCCGACCTGAACGGCTGTCCTCCACTTTTTTTCTTTTATTTCATCCCTTTATGATTGCTCTTATCTTGCTGTATCTGATCTGACTGAGCGGACCTTTTTATCAGGTGGGGGGGGGGGGGAGGTGTATGTGCACCTGATACACCCCCCTACATACACGCCTGGTATACTAAAAGGTTACATGGTATTTAATAGTTCTTACGAAATCACAGATCCAAGGAAGGTGGATTTCATTGGGCACTCCATTTCAGCTTCATCAAGATACAAGCATAAAATAGTTTCAATATGCAATAGGAAAGTTAAGAAAAACATTGTTCTTTTCCTCATGGCCATTGCTTCCTCCTCCCTCATTTCATACTGACAGTTATATAGTTCAGATATCTTCCTAGTTCACTTTTTGTGGCATTCACTTTGTTATCGCCTGGGTAAGTGAGTATGTTACACCACAACAGGAAGCCTAGGTAAGTCACCAAATACCACAGGA
>JANCMA020200732.1:0-13321 GCA_024336925.2 Zoanthus solanderi | reverse complement strand
ATATTTTTGTACCATATCTTCAAAACCTAAGTTAGATAGCATTGACTGAAAAGCAAATGACTCCTTAGCAAATACACTCTTATTGATAAATATATAAATTCTACTTTCTTAAACTTATTCTGGACAGTGTTTTTAGTTCATAATATTTTTCTTTCTTTCGGATCATATTGTTCTTTAAGTTCGACTCAAAACTAACTGATAGTTCCTGAACATACAGACAATTATTATTTAAAATCAAGAGGTTAGGGCGATGAGAGTCTCCAGTAATTATCAAGGGGCTTTTAAAATCAGTAAGATCAGCATAAATCAGAGTCTTTCAACACGTTGCCAAGAAATTAAGAATTGGATCATGTCTCCATGTAAATCGACCTTGGGTGAGAAAAGATTAGCAGCCAGCAACTACGTGAAAGAGTTTCTTTTGACAGACATAATGAACAATCAGAAGATGACGATAAGCACCACTTTATTAGGTTTTTCCTTGTTGGTAGCGTGTTTTTGAAGTAATGGATTTTGAAATTGTAAATGTTATGACATGTTTGAAGAAGAAGCCCTAGGAGATAAGACATTGACATAATTTATTCTCTTGATCCGCTTGAAATTTTTTAATAACGTCTTTGGTTGATTTGAAGACATCATATTGAATATTTGTGTGTACACTAGTGGAGGACCATAAACTTTTGATTTTTTTCATTTCGTGAGGACTTCAGTGCTTTTCGTTGCACCACTTGGCATTGTGTAAAACATTACTTAATGTTACACATTCAGGAAGGTAAAGCCACTTACGGATATTGTGAAGCGCCAGAGAATCAATGGTTTCGGAAACCCACATTTTAGACAGATCAGCTACTGTAAAATGCCAGGATATTTTTGAAAGAAAATAGTGATTATAAATGAGTAGTTTATTCTTTGGATCTAAAGACATCATTTCTTCAATAGCCGTAGACAGTTCTACTTTATATGATTGATTTGTCATTTCAAAATCAAAGTATCTTCCTAAATATTTGAATGATTTCAATTTTTTCGCAAGGCGCAAGAATGTTGTTTATTATCAGTTTAGGTAAATACTGGACAGAGTTTGAAGCAACTTTCTTGATTCCAAACGTGCAACATTTATTATTTCTGACGATCATGTCAGCCCATTTGCACCAAATACAGAAGCGATTTGATTCTCAAATTCTTGACTAGTGATAACAGCCGCATCGTCTGCAAATTGAAACCAGTGGACAGGGTTCAAATAGACCAACATTACTCAGGGAAAAAACAAATTAACGGTATTTTTCTGATTGAATGTGTTGCATAAAAGTATTGAAGCTCTTGTTAAAGAGAAGTGGACTGAGGCAGTCACCTTGGAGGACTCCACGGCCTACGGGAATGTAAGGAGTGCAGAATTCTGAAGTAACGATGGAAATCTTAAAGTCGGAGTATAAACTTTGTACAATCTTCTTAACGTGATTGGGGATGTGGTGATATTCAAGGACGGACTTGATCAGATTATGATGCACCTCACTTTTCATGTATAAATGTTTAACACGCAGTTATAAAGTAAAAGTCTAAAAATATATGAACTAGTTAGAAACCATGTAAAGCTGTGTGGCGAGATATTCGACTGAATGTAAAACTAGCTAAATACCAAACTAAACTAAACTTAAAGTTTAAAACTTATTTTAAATGGCATTATTTTAAAAGTCGAAGCTGACAGCGAAGTCCTGATTAAGCAAGGAATTTTATTTATTCATCAAGAGTTACATTAAACAGAATAATACATGTAACATCCCTTTTTAAAACATAGAGAAAAAAAAAACATACAGAAGCACTTACTCCAAATGATCGTTTTTCTGCTGCAATGTTGCAAATCATCTTTTAGAAAATGCAGTTACTTATAACATACTTTTTAAACGTTACGCTGCTCCCCTTACCTTCTTCTGACCTGTTTTTGGGTGTATCGATACCTGTTAGTGAAACATAAAGTAACTAATAAGATTTTGTAATTCGTAGCTGAAACATTACTTTACAAATCAGCTACCGGGAATATAACTCACCACACAAGTTTCAGTAACTTTGTTAATATTTAATTGTATTTTGATGCAAAAAAATTGATTACCCCTAAAAAACCCTTCAAAGTCAAAAACGGGTAGTTTAAGAACTCTACCAGATTTTTTTCCTCCAGCACACAAGTATTACTGACAGTTTTATTTTGTGTTAACAAGCAAATGTGGCAATCAATTTACCTTGTATGCAAACGAAATATAAAAGGTAATTCTGCTTTCATATTTTAGTTTGTGTATTGTTCTTATTCTAAGTTTCTGACACCCCTTACCCCACCTCTTCAATCTTGTTGCCATTGCAACGTAAGTTGATAGCTATCTTTTCCATAATTTAAAATTATTGATTTATGGTTAATGACAAGTAAAATTAGTTCATAACTTAAGTCTGTAGTTTTTTGCTTTATTGCTAATTACTGTTTATTAACTTATGCAAACGAGGTGACGTCATCAATATTACCTAATATTTTATAAATTTTGAAAATTAAGGAAATAGCTTTTTCAAACTTTTGCTAGTTGATACTTCAATCCACAGCTGAGGTCAGAAAGCATGAACATAGCTGTAAAGTGTCTTTTTCCTTACCTGCAGTAAGATTGGCCGAAATGTACGCACAATATTGCATGTCACGCTTCTCTTTCCTTTTCTCAAACCTACCAGTCCTCTCCCAACTGTTTTAGCTTACGTTTAAAATATATTTGAAAGTACATAAGAGAAATCTATAAACTTTTTATCAAAATTTTTCTTTTCAACGAATTGTCTTTGCTTTATATTATTTCACTTTTTTCACGTTAACAACCTAACAATGACGTGTTGTGACGTCATAGCATTACTAACAAGATTGAAATTAAACAAGCTTGGAATGGTGAATTGTCAAAATATCTCTTCAAAAGTTTAAACTGCAAAAGTTTTTGTGGGGATTCTTTCCACCCCACCAGGGTGAAATTGCGTACATGACCACGAAGATCATTCATAACGTCATAAAAAAGTGTGCACACTATAGCGCTATTCAGAAAATATCGCTTCATTCAAACTTTTAGAGAGGCCTGGTTCAACTTACTAACTGTCACAACTTTTCGCTTCTTTTTTTTTTGTTTAGTTGTGCTTCTTTCACTTCTGCAATGGAAATATAACAATTGAATATCAGAATAGAAGCTGAAAAATCAATGATAGCTACACAAAGATTAGGTTCTAAAACCAGTTTCAAGAGTGTTCTTTAAAAAATAGTTATTTTAGATTTAGATTAAGGTGGCTAATGATAACTGTTTTATTAAGTGTAGAAACTTCTGTCCAACTTGACTGTTGACAATTTTTACTATTTTTTAGGTGTTCTTGGCAGCAGTTCTTGGTTTTTTTTTTGAGAGCTACGTCTTTTGAAGAATGTCGGTGTTCATTCAGAATCTGGGAACCTTAACATGCGAAACAATTTTGCAAACAAGAAAATGATATACGTACTTTCTTTTTCAGGTACCAAACATAGTGCTTGGCCCTTTTTTAGTTCCTACTTTCACTTTAAGCTGATTCACCATACCTTTCTATCTCTTCAGGGGTAGTGCTTTCATCCTGAGCTGGGATGTCCTCTGATGCTAATGGCCTGGTATCACTGTCATCGGATAAGTAGATCAAAATATCAGGCGTTCCATTTAGGCTTGTTTGAGGCACATGCTTTGGTGCTTCCCGGTCCTCTGTGACTGACCCACAATCATTTTCAAAACACCGTGATAGTGTTGGAAGACCTTCTGATTTTGTTGAGCTTTCATGGCCTAAAGAGGTATAAACGTCTGATTTAAAAAAAGCAGGAAATTAGCCCTGATAGGCTAAAACGCAAGGGAAAAGAATGGAGACTAGAACCTGTGTTGGCAAGACCAAGCTTTTATCAAGGTGCCAGACTTTATTGTAACTAAAACTGATTATAGTGTGTTCAAGGGAGATCTTCGAAGTCTAAAACAGAAACTGCATACGAATGTTATAGAATTTACACAACCAAAGGAAATTGCTAATGCTTTTAATAAGTATTTCGCATCCGTAGGTTGCAACTTAGCTGAAATGATAGAGTGTGTCGATAGTAACCCAATGGCATATCTTAAAACACCTTTAAAAAATAGTTTTCATATCGCTCGTTACACCATCTGACGTAGAGAGTGAGATCTCTGCGCTAAAAAATGATAAAGTAACAGGTCCTTATAGCATTCCAGTTCAAATTCTTAAACTGTCGAAAATTGTGATTTCAAAACCGCTTGCTACTCTATTTAATGTATCGTTCTCACTTGGTATTGTTCCAACAAGCTTAAAAACAGCAAACATAATTCCTATTCACAAAAATGATTGCCGACTAACTCTATCCAATTATCGTCCAATCTCTCTTCTTTCAGTATTCAATAAGCTTTTAGAAAAACTAATGGCAAATATTTTGGTAAAATTCCTGGAAGATAATAATATATTCTATAGGAATCAATTTGGTTTTCGTAATTACCATTCAACTTACTATGCAATATTAAGTATTATCGATAAAATACAATCAGCAATAGACGCATCGGACTATTCCTGTGGCATCTTCTTAGATTGTAGCAAAGCATTTGATACCATAAATCATCAAAGTTTGATCCAAAAACTTGATTTTTATGGCATTCGAGGAATTGAAAAAAAATGGTTTATTTCATACCTCAGCAATCGTAGGCAATCGGTCATAATCAATAATGTAAGGTCTGACTCAACCTCAGTTTTGTGTGGGATTCCACAAGGGTCTGTACTCGGACCTATACTATTCCTTATTTATATCAACGATTTTCATCTTTCTTCTTCTTTGTTTGAATTTCATTTGTTCGCAGATGATGCAAATTTGTTTTATAGACACCGAAATTTAGATACTCTAAAAGAAAATATCAACTCTGAACTTATTAATGTTCATTCATGGTTATGTGCAAACAAACTGTCTCTCAACATTGAAAAATGAAATTTTGTTCTCTTCCATTCAAGACAAAAAAAAGTTTTAACTGACTTTGAGCTTCCTTTAAACAGCAAGAGGCTGAAACAAGAGTCGTCCATAAAATATTTAGGAATATTTTTTGACTCTTGCCTTTCATGGAAAGCACATGTTGAGCACATCTCAAAAACAAAATTAAAAGAAATATAGGAATATTATGCAAATTACGATATTATGTTCAGACCGATGTCCTTGTAAATCTTTATTACGCACCTATATAACCGTTTCTTACGTATGGATTACTTGCTTGGGGTAATACATACCCAACAACTTTGCAGCCAATCGTTATGTTACAGAAAAAGGCAATTCGATAATAATATTTTCGTCAATTGATGCACATTCAAGTCCACTGTTTAAAAAGCTTAGTCTCTTGAAAATGAACGATTTAGTAGAGTATTATGTACCTATATTTATGTTTAAATACAATAATAACCTTCTTCCTTCTGTCTTCAAAAACTTTTTAAATTCAGTTTGTGGTATACATGACTATAAAACTAGATCTGCAACCAAAAATAATTTCCATATTCCAAACCCAACACCAACTTTGGAAAATTCAATATAAGATTCAAAGGCGCAAAAACTTGGAATGCTATTGAAGAAAGCCTTAGAAAAGAAGAAAGTTTTAAGAAATTTAAATGCAATTTAAAATTGACAGTCCTTAAGTCATATTAGTTACTAAGGTTTTTTTTTTCTTTCCTTATAAATTGTACATAATGTAATATATATATGAATAGTAATGTAACACATGTAATACTATCTAGAATCCCGCCATCAAATTCTTTAATATAATGGTCCTAGCGCATTTTTTGCTTTCAAGTTATTTGCTTGGGCCAGTAAAGATTATTTAATGCTTAAAACTATATATAAAAGAGATAAAAAACAAATGTAAATTATAAACACATTAAACTTTTGTTGTTGTTGTTGTTGTTGTTGTTGTTGTTGTTGTTGTTAAATCTTGGTAGAGCCGGGATCGAACTGGGGACCTTGTGGTTGGAAGGCAGAGATCTTACCAGCTGCACCAACCACGCCCGCGTGTACAAAATGAGCAAAGTGTAACTGAATTCAATGACATCCGATTAACTTACCGTGGAGTTTGTTAAACACTTGAACAATGACTACAAAAGCGATTGCAGCCTGATGCATGTTGATTAGTTCTAATGGAAAAATATTAACTATTAACATTAGTTAATCGGAAACCTTGATTCTAAATATCATGCATACGTAATTCTTTCTTAGTTTACAAATAAAGAAAAAAGGTAGATAGACTACGCTTTGCATTAATGAAGACTCGGTTTTGGAGAAAACGGCAACACAAGAGAATATTGCAAAAAGGAGGTCAGACTTCCCTTTGAAGATAAAATATCTTTACTAACGTTTCAAATCTTCTACCTGAATAAAATCCACTGACTGAACTAGAAGAAGGACGGCTCAAATCTCGTCCGAAAGATCACTTTATTCAGGAAGCAAAAACCAGAGTATCCGTAGAAAACCAAGTCAGCGTGAGATCCGCCAAAAATCAAACTCTAGGCGGCATCCACAGCTCAAACCCGAATATATCATATGCTCTAACGATTATTTCATTCTGCCTCTCTCCCCTCCCCTCAAATTTGATATTATCATCCATATTGGCAAGATAAGGCTGACTAGCGAAAGGCAAAGTTAGATTTTGATGAAAAAAGATGTTAGAAAATTTGTCATTCGTGAGAAGGTGCTTGTATGAAAATAGGTTTTACCCTTTGTATATTCAATCAACAATTATTTGAAACATCTTGTTAGAATATTATTCTGAAATTTAGATTAAATAATGTCTCTAAGACAGCAAGTTAAGCTGGCCTTAAAGGACGCACTTACCAATACTTGTCTACCGCTGTAAGCTTCGAGTATTTAACTAATTAATTACGCTTCTTTTGATTAGTCACTTTGATCGCACTGTAACAAATTTTGTTTTCTTTCTCAATTGTGGTGCGTGAAAATTACTGTTCGGATCGGAATCAACATGTGTCACGGAATTCTTCTGGTGCCAGTGGTGGCGTAAAATATAAAATTAATATAAAAGTTTAAATATTCACCAAAATTATAATATTTAGAGCACTAAGTTTAATTATCTAAGTAACCTTGATATGTTAAACAGAACACTGGTATTAATTTAGCACCTTTTGATAATGCCATCCACTGGGATTGATTAGCAGTCTATAGCCGTCGTAACAGTAAAATCCTTGTTTAACACCGCATGAGCAAATCTTGAGTAAACTCTCTCTCTCACCTATAAGGTAGCCGGCTTGGTGTCTCATTGTTCTGGTTTCTCATGTTAGCAGGTAAAACCAAATACTGCGATAACTCAGCAAATCTATTCATTGAGGTCTCTCATTTTCTTACCAGTCCTGACTCAAATGTTGTGATTTGCAATGGAATAGGTTTTGAAATTTATCTCTTCAGGTTATTAGTTTTACACTTGTATTTGAGGAGATTAGCGCAAAGTAATCTAACTGACCATTTTATCACGGACGAACAAAATTGCAGATGTTTGTCATTCAACGTGGCGAATGGCTTGTCTTGAAGCCCTGAAAAAAAATTTTGAAAAAAAAAATTTCCAACTTAAAGAATTGACAAAGAATACGACTAAAACAGAAAAACTCCGTCAACCATAGAGTGGCAAAGATGTTGTCCCCAGTTAGTAGGCCTTTGGCCAGCTAAATGCATTTGACTAAATAAAGTTATTATTTATTTGTATATTTATTTACTTACTTAAAAATTAAGGCAAGGAATATTTTACCGTAACTAAATCAGGCCACCAGCTAAAAATTAAGGCATCAATTGTGATTGTTTCTGGCTGCTCATTGAAAATGAGAGCTCTAACATATTTATTGGATCGGGGTACCTACTAAATAGCAGTTCAAAGCTAAATCCTTTACGAGCCAAGCGGCTCATGCAGCCGGCGCTTATCTGCGATTTCTATAGTGTTAAGCGGGTGAGAGTCTTTGACTCCCCCTGGACGGGACATTAATCCATCACAGGTTAGCTCCCAGCAGATGCTGGCACTCATTTACCAACCTTGTGGACTAGACACTAATCCATCACACGTTAGCTCCCAGCAGATGCTGGCACTCATTTACCTACCCTGGAAGGATGGAAAGCTGATTTGGCTTATAGGCGGAAAGGAAAGTCGCACAAATATTCGAATCTCGGTATAGCAGGGGATCGAACCGGGAACGCTTTTGGAATCGGGTTCGACCTTTGTTTTTCGGCTTGTTTTCTTATCTTGTTTTTATAACTACTGCGATCACACCAGCTAATGAATTTTCACTAAGAATAATGTTGTTTTAACAAAATAGCATTTGCTTGTTTCTTGAACTACATAAAGACAGATTATAGATAACTCTGGTTTACATTCATTGAAGCCCATATATCACCTTAGCCTAACAAAACCCATAGGAAACAACTGGGATACGCCTGTGTGGGTGGATTTAAATAAATATTTTGCAGGAGGGCTTAAGCCTTTCATAACAATGAGATACTAAGCTAAGATGGCGTCTCTAATTAAAACCTGTATTGTGTGTCCGATTGTCTTGCTACAACTTTATACTCATGTAAAATAACAGTTCTGGTAATATACTAAATGTTATACCATTATGCTGCTACATAATATCACTTTCATGTCATCTTCATAGACTTATCAATAATTTGTATCAGGAAAGACCACCGCCTATCTGTCCAAATAACAAATTAAAATTAAGATACAACAAAAGGCGGCTGACTTTCGAATCACATTTATTGTGGTCACACTTGAACAAAAAAAAATTTTTATATCAATTTATGATATGACTCGGCAAAACTAAAGTTGTATCTCACATTAATAACTTTAGCTTTCTCAAAAACATAATATATCACCGCCGTCTGGTTAGCCTAGTTGGTAAGGTGCCAGTACATCGTGTGGGAGGCTCGGGTTCTATTCCCGACCGGATCAACACTCAGGGTCTTAAAATAATTGAGGAGAAGGTGCTGCCTTTGTTCTTATAACTGCAAATGGTTAGACTTTCGCATCTTCTCGAATATGGTGACTTCTGTGTTTAAATTCTGTGTGTAATGTAAAAGGTCTTCGTCCATCCATCGCCTTTGCTTAGTTCAATAGTTATGACCTAACCCACTATAAACTGAGTTACAAAAATGTTAGATTGTGTCGCTCTTTTTTGTTCAGTAAAGCATCTGTTAGATCATTAGATCCTTTTAGTATTTTTGGTTTCTATTCATAATTTTTGAAAAACATTTCTTGATTAAATTACTTTTTACTTGACTAAAGAAACAATTAAAAAGAAACCTACGGCCTTGGAAGAAGGTATTTGCGGCTTCAGCACAAACAAATAAAAGCAAATAGCATTAAAAAAATAAAATTTGATGTGGGGAGATCTGGAGTAACGAGGTTAGAAGTCAGACGGCATTCAGTCGGCAAGAAAATATTGTAGATTCGCTCGACAACAATATTTTTAGATTAAACTGAATTTCTTTATTATCACCACCGTTAAAAGTGTAAGGCTCGAGGCATTTTAGCTCTTCGTCAGAACATGAAGGTACCCTTTACTTTTTGTCAAGATGAGTGATTGGGCTATTTACTCATCCATTGTGCTTAAAAAAGAACTTTTATTTCCAGTATTACTGTTACACGAACTTTTTGTTGCGTAAATATCTCGTGAAACGTGAAATATCCAAATATTTTCACGTGATTCGTGAATTAAAAGTGGTCTAGGGTACCCTCGAACAACACTGCAAACATCATCATCTTCTAAAACTTGCACTTTAGTTCTCTCTCGTCTCTCTTGGTTATATACTAGCCTTGCTAGAAGTAACGTGCATGCAGTCCCTGCTTCGACTAAGGATGTAGTGGATGCTCGGAATCGTAGTTTGGAAACCAATTGCTTTACCGACAGAAACTACAGTCAGGTCTATAGTAGGGACCAACAAAGCTGATGCCGAATAAAATCCTACGTTAAACTCCCGGCTAACGGATGGAAAATATAGCTCTTTTGTTAGCCGAGCCGAGCAAGCTAGCTCATAAGTGGTAAGCCTTGGCTTTCTACTACATCGAAACAGCTGTCAATGGCTACTAACATTCAGGCTCACCAATATTTACGGTAGATTTAAGGCGTAATGCGCGCTACCAATGTAGCCATATATAGTGCTCCTATATTAGTATCTTCAGGTTAGCTAGTAGCACTTATGTGCTATCTATACTTGATGATTATTTAACAATTATTCCAGGAGCGCGAGTTGGATATGAGGTGGTGATTAGCCAACGAGGCCCTCTGATTTTTTATCCAACAAGCATCATCATCATCATCATCATCATCATCATTATCATCATCATTATCACTGTGAATCTCAGCGACTCGCATGGCATTTCCACTCGTAGTTTCCATTGTTGTCGGGATCTTGACTCAACTGAGGCTGTATAGATCCCGTGCGCCACTTCAAATTCTCTCTTCACCACTCTTTGCTACGTTTCTCTGGGTCTCTCTCTCTTATCTTGCGTCTCTTGATCATTCCCCTTTACAGAGATTGCTTTGTGAGATGATCTGATTCACTCCTCGTGATGTGACTAACCCACTTTCACAACAAGCATGAATGGAATAATTGTTTTATTAAATTTAATAAGCTTTCTGCAACCTTTGAATTTTCAAAATTATAGCCATACTTTCATTCAGTTCCATTTCAGTTTTACAAAATTAAACGAGCGGGATCTAGTCAACACAGCTTACAACAATGGGGAATTCACATGAAATACGTGTCGTTTGCAACTGAATACGAAAATTTGAATGTTAAGCAAGCTCTGCCGAACAAAGTCTACAAACTTCTCAATTTCAGAGAAAACCTGTCAAACGAAGAAGATACAACAACCTTAGTAAAAAATTCAGTTTAAAGTGTTAAAATTTAGTTCAAGTTGTTAGCTACAAGTGTAATAATTGTATACTTGAAAATGGCAGCAGAAAACTTTGATTGCCATGTCATGTTAATCATACACTATTCACCTAGAATATAAATTTTTTTTAAAAAAATGTGTTTTAAATCCTGATATAAATTCCATTAAATAACTTCATTCCAAAATTTGTTTCTTTCTTTGTTTTTGCTCGGCTTTGGGTTTGTTCAGTTAGCACACATACAAATTCCTGGTCAGTTTTCAGATTGATATACACTCTTTTTTTTTATAAGAACGTCGAATTTTTCGACTGAGGCTGAACGTTCTTAAATATTTTCGGGATATCAGCCTCAAGTGTTCTGAAACATGTTCTTAAAATATCTTTACTGATTTTAGACAATATAAATAATACATGATAACATGTACCGTATGTGGTACATTTGTGTATACCTTGATTTGTACATGTAAAATTGTTATCTGCGAACTTCAGTCAAGAAGCCCATCGAAAAGCAAAATTTTTAACAACATGGTATGAATTATTTGCAATAGGTTATCATAATAAATAAATGTTCTTCACCTTTTCTCAGCCTCAGCATGTTCTTATAAAAACATGTTCTTAAATTTTTGGCGATTTTCAGCCTCATGTTCTTATAAAAAAGGTTATTATAAAAAAAAAAGAGTGTATAGGGGATTTAATTTGATTGTTGCTCGTTGTCACTTAGCGAGAGCTACATCTAGTTATATTTGCCTATATTCGAAGCAAATGTTGCCTGCATGGCATCTGACATACATAATGACAGATGGTCCACAGTGACGGATTTAAAAGTCCTGACCTTGACATTGTTGAGCAATGGCTAATTTCAGTACTGAATATTGGAATTAGCCATCGCTTTGTCTTCATCTGATAATACAATAAGACCGCCACTATCACCTTTGGTGATCAAAGAAAACCATTCCGTTTACACTGCCACAAAAAAGAAAACGTTTTACAAGGGGGAAGAGAAAGACATGACTTGTACTTTTTGGGTACGGCAGCGCAATGCTTGTGGGATGCGGCTTTAATAATAAACGTCAAATATAGACACCACAAACGTGCTAGTGCCTAACTTGAGCCACTCGGCCTAAATTGGGCACTAAGGCCAGGTTGGTAGGGGGCATAATCTTCTACTATGAAGTATAGCGAGCCTTAATGCTAGCAACCATGAAAATAAAGTATTTTTTGTGCGCACAATTTTAGAGGCAAATATTTTTCAATGTTCATTTCCTGTTCTGGATTTATCAACAATCAATGCTCACGTGGTCTTTTAAGAATACGTTCGGTTAATTTTTAATGACAACAATTGTTTAGGTGACCAGGAAACTTTGACAAAAGACCCGTTACACGGGCTGCAAGAAGTTGCAGCAAGCAGTTGTTGGTCTTAATTAATCATTTGATTAATTATTTATCATTCACTATTAATTGATTATTTATTATTTGCTTAGTAGCTAATTTTTTAGCTTGCCGACCAAATATTTCTATAAATTTTTCTTTGCTAAGTAACTCTTTTTAATGAATGCTCGCACTCGTGGAATGTGTTTCGACGTTTAGCAGACATGTTGAACAGCCATCAACTAAAAAAAAGCTGCCTGTTTTATTAAATTCTTTCAGAAAACAATACAATTTGCACAGTTTTCAGCTCAGAAAGTCTATAAACCACGGCCTACCGCTGCAGGTCGAATATCGGACTGCTGATTGTTTTCATACCAACTGGGTACTGTTTTTAGTCGTGGATACGCGAAGCGTAGGAACGACTGTTGCTGTGGGTCACAATTACGCAAATTTGTTACTCACTCAGATGTAAACAAAATCGATAATTCAACGTGAGACCAACTGATATCGACTTTCCGAATTAATGCCGGAACTGTTCTATTTACTTAACGAAGTAATGGCAAATGCAGTATAAACGAGCAACTCGAGAAGCAAAGTAACTTGTATTACGCAACTTCTGAAGAACAGTCACATTTTATGAAAAAGTTTCTTTTTTAAGTTTAGAATCAACGACAACATAAAATCTTATGACTTTTCACCCAACACCATCCGTTCAAAATAGTTCCAAGTCCTTTAAACTGTATCCAAAAATATGTTGCTGCAAAAGGAAATTTAACTATTTGCAAAATAATTCAAGTTAAATGTATTCACGACTCATTCTCAGTTCCCTTTGATTGTATTTGATGTAGACTCAATTAAGAGTGCTGCTGCTACTGTAGCAGAAATTACTTGATATCGTTTTGTTTTTGCCAAGAGAGAATTTGGGGTTGGGTCCTGGAAAATAAATTTTTAACCCTTTCAGTGCCAGTCAGTTATCAACAACCAACTTCTCCTTATATAACACATACAAAATATGACATTT